>DWPT01005681.1:0-12035 GCA_018251895.1 Agathymus mariae mariae
GTAATAAGTCACTAAAGTCGTCACAATGTAATAGGCCCGTTTGATGTTTATTAAGTTTATCTAGATATACATTAACAAATCGATTCACCAAAGAAAGTGTTTTTACAATAACCTTATTAAAATTTTAAGGCTTTCTAATCGTTTCATCTCATTCAAGGTTAATTTATGTTCATGAATAAGAACTGTCAAATTAGGCTTATTCAATTGAGAAATAAAATATTTTTTTATTTGTATGTATCACGGTTACAAGTGTGTTGATATATGGAATTTTATATCTTTAGTTTTAGTTACCTGTGACTTTGATTCAGTATTAATGAACATAATTTCAGATAGAACAAGGTTATGTGGGCACATAAATTTACGGTCTGTCTTTGCCTGAGCGTACTTACGCCAACGCCATTATAAATAGAAAAAAAAAAAAAATTACGGTCATTCGATGTACAGTGTTGTGCTTAGTCTGTGATGTGGTGTTTACGTATTGTCTACGGTTGACAGTTAAGTGCATTGACGTTTAGTTTGTTTTGATTTGATCTAATTTACGATTTGATTTCATGGATGGTACTACGATATAATTTATTTACTTAACTTTTTTATCATCTAAGTAAGGTACTATTATATACTATATTTTATCGTTTGTAGTAAAACCAGCACCAGAAATTCATTCAAAGATACCTTTTTGGTTGTAGTTGGTTTCCTGTGTTTAAGAAATTTAAAAGTATGTCTGATGAATGGCAAGCTTACTTAAAGGATACCAGAAGAATATGTAAATACGGCGTAAATTGCTATCAAAAAAATGAAGATCATCAAAACAAATTCAAACATCCACCAGAGCAGTTTAAGGGAAAAGCTGATAATAAAAAGCGGAAAAATACTAGATACAGCCCATACTCTAGGAACGATAAAGCTAAAAAGCTCAATGAAACAGAAACAGAAAAATGTAAAACAGTTCCCAATTCTGAAATATCTGAGGCCAATATATCAACCATAGAAAAGGCTGCTTCAGATAGTGACACTGTACCAGACAATAATACTTTTACTAAGATAGCGATTGTTGAAAGTACACAATATTTCGACAATGTTTCTGACAATACATTTTTTAAGGAATGCTTTTTAGTCGAGATGCCTTCAGATTTCTTTATATTCTATGAATGTTTGAAAAGCGAAGAGGGATCAGTTGAGAAGTTATTATCCAGTGCTAACTTACAGCTTATAGGCCCATATGATTTGCTGTTGGGAAAACTACCAGTAATAGATGATAAGGATTTGTATTTAATACATTGGAGGTTTTATTATGATCCTCCAGAATTTCAGGTAAATAAATTAAACAAAATTACCATTTTCTGCACATGTTTTTTTTATGTTTACAGCTGGTAAATAAGTCAATCAAATGCCAGGGGCTATATAATGCAGTGCTGGTCAAAATTAACTGAACCCATTTATTAACTGAGGCTTCACTTAGTGGTATCTGTCCATCCATCAGCTCATCGAACTGTTAACTTGCACCACACCTCTGAGCTGCGGAGCCCTCTGAATCCAGAGGTTAACTGCTATACTCTTCAGGGTGTACCCCATCTGGTCGGGGTGTGTCCTATCCTTCTATACAAAGCTGTGAATGCCATTAGAGAACATTTCTTCAGTGGTATCTGTAGTTATTTAGAAATGATATAAAATATTACATGGTTGATTTTTAGGAGGGTTTGGTTGTTCAATTCTTTAGCCAATTTATTTAATAACCATTCAAATAGAAGTGAAATGTTGTACTTTATAATTTGTTATATAAGAATTATAGAAAATTCTACTCATATTTTCAGGCTGTTTTAAAAAAAAAGGGCAGAAGTGAATACCATATTGGTTACTTCAGGGACAGTCCTACTGAACAACCTGTTTTCCTAGCAGAGAATAATAGTGAAAAGGGTTACAACATTAAACCAATTGCAACAAATATTTTTGGAGCTGTATTGTAAGTTTCAAAATTTTTCAATGTACACACTGTAGGATATTTAATGTTTACTAATATTTTGAAGAGCAAGTTTGAATTCTGTATATTTGTGTGTATACAAAGGGCAATCTCTAGAACTATAGCTTCTATTTGAAAAATTCTTTTACCAATTGAAAAGAACATTATTCGTGATGAACATTGCCTATATATATATATTGTGTATACATACATATAAATTGGTTAGACTATCAACATAATACTCATTAAAAGGTAGATAAGTTCAACCTGAATGAAATCTGGCAGGTCACTAGCAGCCAATAAAACAATTGGGTAAAAAACTACATGTTTATTACTTGTCAGTCATATATAATATTATATAGAATTTAAAAACTGATCTATTTTTTTTCACCTCCCTTTTATTTACACTTTTGTTAATATGGAAATCTATAGGCAATGTTAACTACTTACCATCAAATAATCCATTTGCTTTTTGTACTTGTTGCTATGCCTCTCTGTCAGCTATCTATGTAAAAAAATATTAACTAACACTAAGGTGCCCGTAAAGGTTGAGAATAAATTCCTGCCAATAGTCTGACTGCTCATAATTTGACCTCAGGTTTAGGTTATTTATGTTTTTAAGGAATGTCCATGCATCCTACAAAAAACAGGTTTTTTAAGATTGTGTGTTGTCAGTAAAAATAAAATATTGCTGCTCCATCCACACTATATAGTAAATTGATTTATCATAGTCCCACTATTCACTTTTTAAGGAATTAATTTATTACATTTTAATTTGTGAATATTTTGTGGATAACCAATTATGTACAGGTATTTTATGGGTATTTTCAGTTGGTATTTACAAAATGAAAAGAAAACTTCACCCTTTGCGTCTGTTGCATGTCAGAAATTAATGGATAAAATAACTAAGTGGGCCAAGGACCATAACTATACATTAGAAGAGTTTAATATGAAAAATCGACAGCTACAAACTGTTTGCAAATCATTCCACGGAGCAGGAATAGCTGTGCCATTTAATAAAAAAACACAATTGGGGTACAGATCTCTAGCTGAAAGTGATGGTAAGAAACTGTATTGTATAACACTATAATTCAAATAAGATTAGTGGTCCACGGCAACATCTATAAATTGTCACACAAATAAAAAAAAAATTAGAGCATTCTTCTCCTTGTCACAGGTACATTCACATTTGTGATTACTTACCCATTACTTTATTTTACAATTAATTATTATATGTTTTTGTAATTAAATTTTCAGTTTTTCTGAAATCCACAATTAATAAATTATGTTTTACAAATTACCAAAACTTTGTTCCATGTTTATATATCCTCTATCAAAGAACTGGATCCATTCAGTTTTATTGTTGTTGGCTTAAGAGTTTAAGATATGAGATATATACATATGTTGTCACGAAGCATAGGACATTTCTACACTTAGTTGGTACAGCTTGTCCCCCATAACATGTGACATAAATTTATGGATTGTCTCTCTAGTGGCATCGAGGGACTACTACAGTGGATCAGGGCCTTAGTTGTACTTGCAATTTTCTAAATTATTTGCTTATGTGAAAGCAAATACTTTAAGGAAAACTGAGAGTTCCTTATATTTTCAACTACGTAAGAAATATGATGTCTTGTTAGATAAGATCCAAGAGGGGCAAAACTCTTACTCATCTTAAAGATAAGGATTGTCAAGATAAATCATCTGCTTGTGCTAATCGTGAATGTCAGACTTCGTTAACCAACGTATTAATTTGTTGAGCTTTTCCGTGCGTCTGTGGGCACATTAAACCGTCAATTAATAGTTAAGCTATACTTTATTTCTCATCATGGATTCTTTTTCCAGCAAAACTTAGGAATCTGTTTAAACAATTGGCGGACGCGAAATCTCAAAACGATAAGGACAAAATATTGTCGGAATTACAACCGGTTATAACGTATGCTAATATAGCCGTTGATGAATGCGACTTTGGCACGGGGCTGGAGGCAGGCATAGCTATGTTTTGTTCTGGACAGAAAGAACTCGAATCCACTGCCTTGAGTCACTTACGAGCGGTTTATCCTCTGCTGAATAGAGAAGCATTCAGTAAAATTATTCAGGTATGCTTTAATTTTACTTGTTTTCCTTCATCGCCCTTGCTTAGTCGAGCCAAAAATAATATTAACTAACAGCTACTGATGTACGTCGCGCCGTATACAGGACTCTCCAGTTAGATTTCGTTGGACTTTGGTTTTATTTGGTATTATGGAATTCAATTGATGGCGATCATCTACTATTATGTTACTCGTCAGCTTAATTTTCAGTTTGAGCAGTTGGATGATTACAATCCAAAAGCTTTAATTCAATTAAAGTATTTTGATCACGTTCATAACATGTAGCTAATATAATTTGTGTGGCAATGATACGACGAAGACGTAGTGATGGGTCAGTTAGGATGATGATGATGGTCAAGGTGGTGTTGATAGAAGTATATTTTACAATGAACATATTGGTAGAGTTCCGAACAACAATGTGATAATACATTATTGCATCTTGATGAATAAACTCGTTTTCAGATTCATATGAAGTATCGGCGCAAGGGACCAGATATGTCAATATTTTCAAGCAGTAGTTAAAAATAATTAACAATGCTACGTTTGTATTACGTTTTATCTAATAAGTTGTTGATCAGTATGCAATGTAATGTGCAAATTTTATACGATAAAAAAACGTGGTGTATAAAAGTTAAAATTTATTAAATATAATTTCTATATAATAATCTTACGTGTAATAGCTGAAGTCTTTTGATAAATCCCGGTTTATACATTTGAAAAGGCTGACTGTACTTATTGAATGTAATATATTGGTATGCAAGAGAGTAAATAATAATTGTATGCAAAATAATGTTTTTATTTTTCATTCAATCACAGTTCGAATGTTCAGTTCGCAATATTATTCATGTCATAAATGAGTGAGTCGAAGTAGATGAAGTAGGTATTATTCCTTGGGTTTGTCGGCAGTGCTCAGATGTAGGAACAAAGAGACGGGGCAGTGGTCGCTACCGTGCACCTTCTCCCGAATGACACTGTCACAGAGCGCCGGCACTAGTCTCTCTGAAATTATGAAGTAATCCAAACGCCTGAAACAAACAAATAAATCTATAATACGTGGAACTAGATATTTTTATAAGGCGTATATATGTATATAAATTTAAGAACTCTCCCATTTCATATTCTTCTAGTATCCCATTCTCGCTTTAATTATAACTATTAATTATGTTATTAATTTTATATTTAAAGGTATTTTTAGTTTTATTAATTATAATATTTTATTTCTATAGTTATAAAAAAGCATTCTTAACATATCTCATAACGAAACCATCCCAAGCTCCGTGCAGTTCATATTCAGAAGAATAATGCCAGGCATTTTTGGCATTTTCCAAGCATTCAACATCGTAGTCTCCACCAACATGGTGTTATATTTTACCTATGAGTATTAAAATGATATGGATTGATGATAACGAAGGCGGTAGTAGATACAAACCATTTTTCATATATGTAGGCCGCCAAATTAAATGTAAATGAAGCTAGGTCTATAAATCTTATGAAAATTGTATTTTTTTTCTATATGACACTTATTTAAATTGTCCAAATCATGTAAACGGTTGGGAAATTTCAGAAACCGAGAACAATGTAACAATAAAGCAATTTTTATATTTTAGATATATATACACTTATTCTAATAAATTATTAAATTATAATTAAACTTTATTTTTAACATTTCCCTATTTCAATATTTAATAATACAATTGTCTGTTTAATCCTACATTAAATGGTAAAATCGATCAAGAAATTACGTATTGAGAAAATGTTTTGTAACGTAAACGAATACTTAATTGTCAGTAAAAATGAAGTGAACCCAATATTGCATTCTGAACGAGTGAGTTACCCATTGGACCTTTAAACGACGCGTTAAATCACGGCTAACGGTAAAGGATATTATAGATGAATATATTAATGACAAGGACGCCTGGAAACAATAGTGTCGTTCCGTACAGGTTTAAACATTTGTAATTTCCTTGTCTTGTTTTAAAAGATGTGGTGAGGAGTTTCTTTCGCCGTTTCTTCTGAATGTTAAAGCACCTTTTCGAGACGGTAGTAGAAGCAAAAAAATACTTGTATGAATGTATTTACAGAATACATATACGATTAAATGAATTCGAATGGTAGTAAAAAATAAACATTTTACCACGAGTTTCACACTCCGCTTATTAAGCATAGCGTGATGCGGTTACACAAAATAAAAATATGTGACAAATTAACCACTTAACAATGTTCATTACTTACCACCCAACATTCTTCGCTCGACAATTAAACATATACGTCCAAAATGTGTAAGCACCCGTTTTGTTCGGATATAAATGTCTATATGAGTCCACAAAGCCCTCTCCTAGCAATTCTGTCATACCGGCGCGTTCTTCGTCCGTGAAGCCAGCGTTTTTCCTATTAGTCTTAGGATTTGTTAAATCTGTAAAGACATTTTTTATAAATTAAAATAAGACAAATACTTCTTTATGTGGCCTGATATAAGCCACATTTTACACGTGTTAAGTGGTACGTTATAATCAAATAAATACCTATTTCTTTATGTGAAACGTTCATATCGCCACATATAATTACAGGCTTCTTCTTATCTAGCGATTTGACGTGTTTACTAAATTCTTCATTCCATTTCATTCTTTTAGGTAGTGTAACTAGCTTATGACCAGAGTTAGGAACATAGGTGCATATTAAATAAAACTGTTCATATTCTGCGGTTATGATACGTCCCTCGGTATCTAGTTCCTTATCTTGTAGGCCATATTGCACGTTTATAGCCAGTTTGGTAGTGTAGATGCCTACGCCGGCATAGCCATCTTTCTCGCTGGTCAACCAATACGCATGGTATCCGGGCAAGTTCGTTATCTTCTCTGGCAGCTTATCTTGTGCACATTTCAACTCCTGCAAGCACAGAATATCGGGTTTTTCATATTGTATATAATCCAAACCTCCTTTGCCCAACCACGCTCTGATCCCGTCGACGTTCCAACTGGCTATTTTGAAATTCCACTCTTTTCCCAGCGAGTTCTTGGAATTATTGGAGAAATCAATAGATTCATAGTCTGTTGCCGCTTTACTTTTGGCCGAAGGTTTCTGTTTCGTGTCTTCAGTTGTAACTGGAAATTAATTTATTTAAAATATTCATTTTAATTTATTATCATACGTTACCCTTATAACATTGAATATTTAAAGTAGCTGATCTTTAGATAGTAATTATTCAAAATTAAAAACTGCTCAAAGCTAAGCGACGTAATGAGCCAAAAAAACTCATGAGGCATAATTCAGTAATCAGTGCCGTTACACAATTGGGAGGGCTCTATGATACTTGAAAGCGAAGAAATTTATAATTTTGGGTTAAATAACTACATTATTTTATCTCATTCATTTTGTAATAGATAGGCAATTTTCCTGGGAAATATATTTTATTCACAACTAAATCTGTTGCAACTTCTATTACGCATATTTTTTGAATTTGTACTTCAAAAATTTACCTTTAATCTACATTTATTAACAGTAGGAAGAAAAGACATTAAAAAAAACGGCAGGTCTGCGTACGACAATAGACCTCGAAAAGAAATGAAGGAAGAAGCGTCTATGCCAGAAGTCATCGAAAAATAATCCAACCTTTTTTAACTGAACCAAAAGTCATGGTCAATGTTATCACAAAAAGGAGATTAATACGAGGTAAATTATTTTCATGATCACGCAACAAAGTGACCAAAATCATAATAAAAATTATACAGTGCCTATCAAACAAACAGCCTTCATTCTTTAACCATTTGTTCTATAGGAAGTACATCTATTACCAATTTAAAATTATATGGTCTAAATCCATCCTTAAAATGTAAGTTTTGTACAAATGTTTGTCTTACAGTCAATTTCTCTAAGTCTGGTATTATCATGCTGTGATAACTGTCTTTATTATGAACTATATGCTAATAAACTGAATTATCAACCATATGCTAAAATTCAATTACATTTTACAAGTTAATAAATTATCTATTATATTAACTTAATATATATACATGAATAAAATAGGCTTTTAGTTCCTTGAGATTTCCAACTGTTAATATTATTATTATAGTATGAAAACTATGTTGTTAAATATTGTAACTTTATTTTAATTATATAAATATCGAAAAGTTAGTTTTAGTCTCCTCTTAATGTTTTTTCTATGTTAAACTTTACCCAATGACCAAACAACTTTACTAAGAGTATATATTTACTACTTGGTAAGCATAAATTTCATAATTTCACAAAAATATGCAAAAAATACTTCAGAGAGTTCCAACATGCATTGGCGTTAACTGAAGAATTAATAATAAATGGGTTTGCACATGTCTTTTGATGGAAATAACTTCTTAATAGAAAAATAATTACATATTTATAATTGTATTCAAAAACTGATCACCATGACAACTCTATTATTACTTATGTTATACATATTCTTAATTTATTAAAGAAATTATTATCATACTCTGTAGGCTATATAAAAAAAAAGTTGTTGATCAATTACCATTCATACATATGCATACCTCTTAAGAAGTCAAATAAGAAAGTTATAGAGGTAAAGAAAAATAAATAAAATAATTTGATATAGGTAATTAAAAACCTTTTATTCATGATATAATAAAACACACTTAATCATAGTAATACAAAACAAATGTCCAAATATATCAATGATGTAACAGAACTAATTACCCTTGTCGTCGACTTGTTTACGCCGGCGTTTGCTAGTAGGCTCACTAGTGTCTTGCAATTCTTCCTCAACTTCCACTGGTTTATCTGTTTTCTTCTGCCCTCGCTTGCCTTTCGGTTTTGGCTCTGGTACATCTTCCTCCATCTCCTCGTCATTCTTGGGCTCTACTGAAAATTCAATGAAAATGAAATAATTTTTTAAACTTAAAGAAATCATCACAATAAAACAAAAACTGTACCTTTTCCCTTTTCTTCTTTTTTGGCTTTTCTTTTTTTAGTTGCTGATTCATCTTTCATTTCTTCCTCTTTATCTTCAACTTCTACTTTTGCTTTCTTACCAGAATTCTTCTTACCTCGACCACCTTTTTTGAGCTCTGGGTCTTCCTTAGGGTCATCTATATCTTTTTGTTCTTCTTGTGATTCTTCATTCTCGCTGTCTGGATTTTTCTCTTTTGCTCCTTTAACTTGTGCCTTCTTTCTACCCTTGGTTGGTTTGCCGTTTTCTTCAGCATTATTGTCATCTTCCTCAGGTTCTCCCTCTGGTTTTGGTACAGCTTTTCTACCTCGACCCCTACCCTTTGGTTTATCATCACCATTGTCTTTTTTTATGTCATCTGTTTCATTCTGTGTAAGATTCCTTTTACTTCTACTTGCTTCTTTTGATTTTATACCAGCTGGGTCTTTCTTAACTTGCTTTTTACGTCCTCGACTAGCAGGAACCATTGGTGCTTCTTCTGACTGCCCATTAGTGTCAGCATCATCATCATTTTGTTCAATTTCTTCAGCTGGTACAGACTCTACATCTTCAGAGTTATCATCATTTGAAACTGGTTCTTCATCACTCTTTTTCTTTGCCTTTTTTGCTACAGCATCATTTCCATTTGCCTGTTTTCCTTCTACAACCTTCTTCCCACGTTTAGTTTTTTTTTCTATCACTGGAGTCTCTTCTTCCTCTGCATCTACTTCTGGCTCTAGAACTTTCTTCTCTTTTCCCTTACCTTTTAAAGGTGCTTCATTCTCTGATACTTTTAAATCTGCAGCTTTCTGAAAAAAAATATTAGTAATGATAGAATTAGATTTTTAAGAGAATTCCTATACTCACCATCTATTTTAAGGCATATTGTAACGGGAGATAAAAGTTCTGCTGACCTAAGAAGTTGAGAATTTCATCATATTCACTGATTCTTGAAAATGAAAAAAAACAACACATTTTTATATATACACAGAAAACAAACAGGACTTTTAGTTTGCTAATAGCTGGTTATTTTACATATAAAATAAAAACATTTATTCCACTTGGGTCCCTCTGCCAAACAGTAATTTCGAATATGAAGAAACATTGATTTCACCCTTCACCATTTGCTGCTATGCAGAACAGTCGAAACAAAGATCACCTTAAAATTTCTTTGAGCAATGCTTACTCTATTTACAGGTTGTAGTAGAAGCAGAATTACCAGTTTAACAATTGTTGATATTAATACACAAACATCGTAGGGGCATTGTAAATAATATTTAAATAACAAGTTTCATTATAATATTAAAGGTACCAATTGAATAGTGAATGTATGTACACATAAAACACGCGGATTCTTGATATTCAGTGTAAGATAAACTCGTATTAAGCTGAAAGTTAATTTTTCGGAACGGATATGTTATATTTAAAATGCGTGGCATTGAGAACCGTTATAGTTTTTCATAATACAATGAAAATCCAAGTTACAATGACAAATCACAAGCATCTTAGTTGATACCTTGTCGATAACAACGTAAACCTGTCTTCGATTTCATTAACTAATGTTATATAATCAACTTAATATTAAATTGACACGCTACTGTACCTTTGTCTTTGCTAATCTTGGCGCCATTCTCGCTAAATTATACAAAGAAACAAAAATTTACAACGAAACCGGCGCTACCGGCAAACGCGTTCTCGAAACGGAGTGGCAAAGTTTCCGGTAAGTAAAATGACAATGACAGACAACGCTGCTGGCGCCAATTTTTTTTTTATCAGTTGTTTTTTTTTTTATGAATAATAGTGCACAGATAAGTTTTCATGTATTAATTATGATAGCGTCCATTAAAAAAGCAAAACGGCAATATTTTTATATCACTATTAAATATAAATCCAAATTATTAGAGATTGAACATGTTATTAAAATCCATCGCTAAACGACACCTATAAATTTTAACGTAAATATCTCGAACTGTGACTTCTAGTCTTAAGGTGAATGTGATAGTTTTTAATCGTAATCGCTATGCCAAAGGAATTCACGGTTTTTTAGTCCTTTCTAAAATGTAACACATACTACGAAGCGGTGTTTAAAACTCTTAAGTGATATTACATGCAGTATTTTAACTCTTTGTATCAGCTAAAATTAACATATGGTAGAGTGTTCTATTACTGGAGTTCTCTCTCGGGACGCATGTGTGACACTTTTAAGAGTTATTTTATAAGCATATGCTTAACTTACACTAATGTCATTGGCATTAAAATTTGGCGAATTTTATATGATATTATTATGATATAACAACATCCGGCGAATGTGATATCATATTCGTTGGCTAATTTTACTACTTCAAGGTTTCCTGTAAATGCAGTTCAAAAAGAAAAATGGATTCAAACGTTGAACCAGATAGGTAGGGTTCCTCACAAAGTTTCCTATGGGGATTTTAAGGGCAACTATTTCGTTCTACGAAATCACTGACTTCTTGTTAATGAAGAATCTATACCCACAAATTTTGTTGGTTAGTTCATTTCCGGGGGCAATAAGTTACATCGATTTACATCAAATAATTAATTAAAACCAATAATGATAATTATTATTGTTTTCTTTACTACCTTCTGTTTTACAAATAAAATCAGTTTACAAATAAAAAACATATATCGTAAGAAAATAACTAAGCTTCGGTATTGAGATATTTCGATTTAATTAAAAGTTTCTGGCGAGACTTAAATAAAATATTATTATTTAACATTTTTCTTTATTCAGTAACTACACAAGTTATATTTTATATGCAGATAATTAGCATTATCGAATTCAAATGTGTATGGACAGGATATTTGTTCTACGACATACATTTTGTGATATTGATCCATAGAAGTATTATAGATAGAGCAGGGAAGACAGGCTTCCAACTGTCCTTCTGTTAAAATGAGAGAGAAGATTGCGGTAGCTTCTCTATTTGACTGTTCTCGCGCATGTACAATTAGCGAGAAAAGTGGGCATAATAGACCGATTCGACTATTTGTTGTTGTAATTGAACTTCTGCAGTTGATAATGTGTTTATAAAGTGACAAAAAC
>DWPT01005682.1:0-12031 GCA_018251895.1 Agathymus mariae mariae
ATTAGACTATCTATGCAAACTTAAATTTATTGTGTAAATGTAATAAATATTTATATTAGTTAACATTGAACATGAAAACTGAAAGGTGTATTGTTGATGTTAATAACTATTATTTATATTTTGGGGTGCTGTCGTGCGGTGCGTTGCGGCAACTTCCCATTGTGTGGTGTCAATACGCCTTTTGCAATTTCCCATAGTTGGGTATCACTACCTATCTATTTGTATATGAGTAACGTCAACAAATTTTAAATCATTATTTTAACCAACCCAACCGTGGTCAATAATTTAATTTTGGACACAAATGATAGATAGTTTTCCATTATTTAATTTATAATAAACGCACTTACTAGAATTCCTTATTTTATTATGTACAAAAAATTATGACATTGAAATTAATATTATGGTATATTTATATATACTGTATCGAATATTTATTGTACTTACTATAAAAAATATAATAATAATATATAATGTAATATTTTTTGTTAACTTATGTATTTTATTATACTATTTATAAACATTACAATAGTTACGAAGCGATGGCAGGTTACAGGTTGAAAATGGTCTTGTTTCAATAGTACACAAATATTGAAGGGCAAACTGTTAAATAAAAGACATCTAATTATTGTACATATATTTTTATTTAACTATACAGGTGAACTCCAATTGAATATTGGACAATTTACAATCAATATGACACGGATAATGTAAAGATGGGTTTATAGCGAAGATGGTCGGCAAACGAACACATTGGTCATCACTCGATCTTCATCACATTGATTCCATCAGTAAATCAATCAATATTATTTTACCAATTTGTTTTCGATACTAATATTCGCTTTGCTATAACGCACCACATTTAAATACTTAAAAAAAATATATAATTGTCAAATGACAACATATATGTATAATATTATGTGGTTAAATCATAAATTCGTAGGTAAGTACTACATGTAAACACTATGTTAATGATATTTATAAATCACTTCAAGTTGAACAATTACAATTATGGCACACCAAATATTCACTGTCTATATATATATATATATATATATATGAATTATATGTTAAACATACAATATTATAATGATATTGTATTTTAATAAGAATATTATAATAAATATGGATCATTCATCACGCGTGCATCAATCAAAAATAAGGATGAAATTTTAATTCAGTTAGAAACTCCTTTCAGGTTACTCAACTACATTTTTAATATAAAAACATCGAAAATGTGTACCAAAGTAAACAACTTGGTGTTATGGAAGTAATTGACGCAACCATTTAAAATAACATGTACAATTATTTTATTTCTTATATTATTCAAAAGCGAAATGGACTTTGGAAAATGACATATTTCATAGATATTGTAATATTTACCGTTTTTGCCTGCTGAAAAGCATGTATTTTATAAATATTTAATACCGACAGTATGTTGGACACAACCTTCTTTTATGATAACACATAGCTAATTACTTGTACACCGTAGTCGGCGAACATGAACATCATTGAATCTACTTATAATATATTAAAAGGCCTACAGTAAATTTGCCGTGTTGAATTACCTCGACGTACACTACGCGACTTCTACAAAATGAAACGTGGCAATCAAATGTGGTAAGCCTTTACGGTTAACACTCGTAGAGTCTACTCACCCTGATGACGCTCCGTTTCAGAGCGAAACACGTGTCGGTGACGGTATATATGTTAGTACATACTTTTATTTATCATAAATGCGTGTTATCCTTTGTGGGAGCGAGGGAGGTTCTATGCACGTATAGAAGTATATACCTACCATCATACATTGTGCTTGCGGATTAACAAGGCTAGCTTATTATGACCCACGTTTTGTAGACCCCATGGTCTATTCGACTCGAGGCACGTGCCGCCATCGCGCATTGATAATTATAATAATTAATATCCAATGTTTATAAAATACATGTTAAGGTTAACTAGCTTAAGTGGTGGTAATTTCACTCTCTAATATTCGTGTGTTCATGACAACTTATCATGTACTTGTTAGGTTAAAATAGGCGAAAATAGTCTTAACGTACTATGAACATTTAATAAGTATGTCGCATAACGTATATGCGACATCAATATAACCAAATATTATATTTTCTGTTTGAATATGATAATAAAAATAAGATATGTTACACTGGTGTATTCTTCTGGTACACCTGTCCCCTCCGTTCGCACACACATGTATATATACTTGGATACTGAATACATTTCAAATGTGACACTTGCAATGACTTTACTTTTTTGTTCAATGCGTCCTATCGATGTCATTTTTATAAGTGTATGTGGAACCAAAATAGACAATCTGGAGTGTAGTTTTTTAAAGTATTACTTTATCCATATAATAAAATCTGCAAGTGTATATGAATACAATACATATATAGACAGAGTATTTCACTCGTGTTTAACTTTAACCAGACGTATACGGTTGTCGCAACCATACTGAATAATCTTCAATGTGATAGTTATTCTAAGTTATTTTATTAGACACCATAGTGTGCAGTCGAGATACATTTTTATTTATGTTATTAATAATATATAGATATATTGTTATACACAACACATCTCGTAATGGCTAGTCATGATAGAACACTTGACTAAGTGATACACTGAGACGGTTACCAATGGTTATTGGTACAGGCGACTCCGGGGTGGATACGATCATACACCATTACATGTGACCAACGGTTCTCGTTCAATACTGAAAGAAAATAAATATGTTTTTATGATATATGGTAATATAGAGGAGTCAATAAATTAATAATCAGTATTTTTGGTGATGGAAAACTGTTACATTGGTACTAAACAGCTGCAATTTCAACACCACTACCGAGACGTATTACAAACGTTCTACTATTGATTTTAAAAGAACGGTGGCAAGTGGGCAGCCACATACATACCATACTAGTGTGACATTGATGTGCGAGCGCTAAATACCTTCACAGCAGCGACTTGTACTGCACGAGGAACTGCTCCTCCTCTATCAGCGACGTGTCCAGGTGGTCGTCCTCGTCGTCGTGGATGGAGGCCGACAGCCGCTGGAGCGCCTCTTCGCGCTCTCTCCGCCTGGCACACAGGATAGTTCATCAAATATTGCTTGTGAGCATGTGTGAGAAATATAATCCATATAATATACTTTATTTTTCGTCACTGTTTATATAAATAATAAATATGATATTTATCTGTATCTCACTTGGCAATCTGCTTCTTCATATACTTCTTAAGCTTTTTGTGCGATTCGCCGCGGCTGGTAGACGGACCGCCTCCCTCTGACGATGCTGTACAACAATATCACATATTATCCGGAATATATTTACAGTGAGGGAATTTAGGAGTATAAAAACACTTGCCCGACAATATGATTTTGACAAAAATATTGTTCCATTGCTATACTCGTATCTCCCTTCCGTTGATATCACTAAGTTACTACTGTTAAACCTGTTTAACACAAACGCAAGTCTATTAAAAATACACTACAGCCATCTCGTATTAAACGTGGAACTCGTCAGTTGAATTATATGCCGTTCATTTGTAGTTCTTGCGTTTGACGATAGGTGGCGTTAATATGTTAAATGTGAGAAAATTTATTTCAGTACTAAGATTTAACACAATTATGTTAAGGTATTTTTGCCTATTTGAGAACCATAAGTCTATAGGCTTATTTATAATTATCATTATAGATGACAATTAGAAACTTATTGCAGTGCGGCTATTACCTAAAATCGATATATTTAGTGTCGCAGACGACAAATTAGTTTTCAAACTCCATAGTTCTGATTCAGCGTAGATGCTGTACCTCGTCGATTGCAAACAAAAATATTAAAGCATCTGTTTTTTGTCCAAACTATGGTTATTATGATAGCCGATAGATGGTGCTATATTCAAGTTATAAAGAAATTATATATTTAAACTGAAATGACTCGAATTCAAACAATATCTGCCAGGCCAGCTAGTACAATATGGAACCTTACGGGTCTGCAGGTGATCGGTGGCGGTAACCAGCAGGTCGAGGGCGGAGTCCAATTGGTTGCGCGCGAAGCGCAGCGCCATGTTAGCGTCCTCCGCCGTGTAGCCCATCGCCTCCAGCTGGAAACGTCATGGCATCCCACATCAACTACCGCATCCCACTGGTGGTAAGTGGTGCTGTCGTTTACGATGGTAAGCACGTTAGTTAAATGTTATTTACTCATTTATTCATTCTTCATCAATATCTACGTTATGGTCGGCTGAGAACACTGACGCCGGCATTTTCTGCGGTAAACATACCGAACGACGACGCAAAACGAACCGGAGCGATGTTTTCAATGAAAGGATGGATGCTGGCCATGCAATTTCTGCGATCATCGTCAAAAGTACTACAGATCCTACTAGGGTGTGGTGGGTGTATTCCACAGGTACATTCATACGTTCATTCATTCACACAAACAGGAGCCATGTCTAACTGGCTTCTTTTGGGGGTGCATTGAAACTTCTGTGTGTTTGTTGCGTGAAATCTACCCAGAATGGCACCCTACCTACCATGAATGTGGGGTTGTCAAATATGACGACAGGCCTGTGACGAGTGCCTGTCTGAAACGAGAGCCTCAGGACATTCCACCAGGGGCTCGCACACTATTTTAGTTCTACACGACGGTACCGGGATACTACATTACCTCCGTGACCAGCTTGTTGTCCACGTCCCCCGGCAAGTCTTCAAAACTGGGGGTCTTGGAATCGTCGTCACTTTCGATAAGCTGAACAACACGTTCTCCATTAGTGTACATTAACAATGTGCATTAGTCTATATAACTTTATATTAAATTATAGTCACTTTAAATCACTGTACTTAATTATATTTTGGGTACAAATAAATATTATTTGTTTATGTTTTTGTAATCGTAGGTGTAAACTGAACTTTCATCGGTGATCTTCAAAAAAGGTGTAAAATGAGCTCTCCCTCAGGGCCGGCGATGCATTGGCGACGGTGACTACTGGTAAGTAATGAGATGACCCTTCTGTTAATTCGTTACTCCTTAAAACGATAAATAAAAAAAGAATTTATATCCACGTGCCGTTTCACATTAGTTTCTTGGAGCTAATATCCGTGGAGCTAATATCCGTTACAAATATAAGGAAGCCCTAGCAAGCCGGCACCGTCACCACACTCGACCCACCGTTTAAGGCAGAGTGCTATTTGTATGTTATATGAACTAACCATTACTTACTTTTATATGTCGCTAATTTTTCATATCCGACAAAACTCTCAAGTACATCAAACACTACTACTGTAGGCTGTTCGACCAATAATTTTCACTATACTGTTTTTAAGGCAGGAATTAAATGTAAGTAATGACGCAAGAGTATATTTTCAATGAAACCATTTTTCACGTTAGTCCAGCTGATGTAGAAATAAAGGCATATAGCATGGCGACTGTAATATGGTAAACGTGTAAACAATATGACTGGCACCGGCTTGTCTATGATATGATAATTACCCTATCATTGATACAATCTTCATTACAGTGAAATGAGTTAATGAGGTTCAATCCAAAGTTGGTCCATTCGACCATATTTGTTTACTAGCACAGGAGGCTAGTGCAAATCCTACATGCAGCATGCACCTTTTTTTTTTTTTTTTTTAATTATATTATTACAACTGAACTACCATTTGCTCTGATGAAGGAAGACATCGTAAGGAAACCCGACATTTTTCTATGGTATTCTTAAAGGTGAAGGAGTGTGCCAACTCGCACTTGGCCATCATAAGGGTTACAAGGCTGATGACCTTTCGAAACACAGTGCGAGAGACAACTGACCAGCTCCGGTTGCTCCTGGATGAGCCGGACAGCCTCCGACGCGTGGTTGTTGGACATGCGCAGCGCCTTGATGGCCAGCTGCCGCATGTAGCCCATCCCTTCCAGCCCCTCCACCAGCTGCACGCTCACCGGAGACCCGTCCACACAGATGCCCAGCGGCCGACGTTGTCTGACATAAAGATATATTCAATAATATTACAATCATATATAGTCAACAAGAGTTAATGGCAAAGGTGTATAAAAAATGTAGATTATAGTTAAAGGATGAGCTGAGGAGCTTCTTTCGCCGTTTCATCTCCTCAATGCTAAAGCACATTTTCGAAACGGTAGTAGAAGCAGAAAATGACATAAGTGTATTTACAGAATACCTAAACGGTTTAATCATTTTGAATTATAATTCAGAACCATCTAAACCCCCATACCCGCTCTATAAATGTTATAAACGCGTGCATTGTTGTTCATGTAACTGACTTATTTGTATGTGTGAGTAATTTGAGAATGACTGGGCTGGGGGTGCGCTCCAGGGCTTTTGGTCTCCTTCCATAACTAAAAAGACTTAAATAACATTATTCCAACGTTCAACTGCTTGTACTTACTGTAAATGATGAACAAATAGAAGAAAACACCGCCAGGTACGGTGGAAACTGGGATGGAATGGGAACAACACTAACAAAATTTCATGAATTATTTATCATGCATCAGGCATCGTCGGTTGTATTAATGTTACCTTTAATAGGGTGCACCCTGTACCTGTATACGAGAGGTTTACTTAGATTCAAGATTGGACGGAGCGTCCTACACTTAAAAGACCCGTGGAGGACCAGTGACCAGTTCAAACAGTGTCTCCCGTTGTCTATGGTGGGTGGTGGTACCTCTCTATACGATGTTTTTCCCTGGCGTGTTCGCGCTGACGCCGCCGCTCGGCTAGGTAATGGTGCGCGCCGTCCAGGTCGCCGGCGGCCGCGCGCAGCCCGCGCCGTGCCTGCGCCGCGGACCAGCCTAGCTCCAGCAGCGCCGCCACCGCGCCCTCGTCCACCTGCAACATGAATACATACGTACCAACGCACTTACTGCCTTCAACTCTTTAAACTCAAGCCACGAGTTCTCACAATTAATGAAATTCAGAATGTAAGCCGACATTCTGTTCCAGTGCCTCTGAATGACCGACCCACGGGCCATTTGGTAGTGACCTTGCCTGCCGAGCGGCGCCGGCACAGGCTTTATGTGACAGATAAATGTTAATTTTCAGGCCATGGGTGTTTGTAATGTCATTATTATGTCCACATCACCCGCAACACAGTGAATCCACTAGGATTCACACTAGTGAGGGTGTGAGTGTGAACGATAAAAAAGTATCCATCGAAGGACGGAACTTAGTACAGTTTGGTCTTATCTCACCTTCAAGGAGGTGAGTTCCCGTTCAGCCTTCTCCAGCAGCCTGCGAGCCTCGTCCCTATTGTTCCGGTGGTAGGCCACGATCCCCTGCAGCAGGTGCAGCCGCATCAGCAGAACTCTCTCGTTGGCTGCAACGACAGGACGAGAGTGACAAGAGTGAGCGCCGTTTTTACATTTACGTTTTATAATTTTGTTACACCCTTTGGGAACTTTATTACGCACATTGAAATGTGTACATTTTTATATAACGTTTTTTTTAAGTCTTCACTGTATCACTATGAGTCTTGAACATTGATTGAGATTTCTGTGTCGAGGGAAAACTAAGTTCCATGCCTAATGGTTGTAAATTAGATGTTTCAAGTATTTCAAAGTGGTATTATAGAACCACTTGACGCATGGCGACTGCCCATCATGGGTGTCTCCATCCCGTTACAGCGTGGGTGGCATAGGTCAAGAGTGAGTAGGCTTTGTCTAAGTTAGTACACCTTACCGTCTAAGGGTACATCGTCACTTATCATCATCAGGTGGGATTGTGATTGGATTGTATTGGATCAAAAATTATGCGAACAAAATTTGCTTATCAGACAAGACCAGCCAGATCACCGGACGTCACCGTGTTAGGTTTTATTACTCACTTACCAGCGGTGCCCTCCAAGGCGATGAGCCGCCCGTGGTCCTCCCCGTAGCTGGCGTTGAAGGCGCTCTCGGCGCGGCGCAGCCGGGCGGCCGCGTCCTCCGCCGCGGGCAGGCTGCGCAGGCACAGGTAGCACCACGCTATGTCCAGCTGCAGCACCGCCCAGTTGTCCACCGACTTCAGGATCGACGACGAACACTCGCTGGGATACCATACGTTGTACGTGCAATCGACAGATTGTTAACGGCACAAAAAAGAAATCTATAAAATCCGGTCGTGCGATAAAAATGATGAGAACTTAAGAATGTATTAGGCGACTCGCGTCTTTACATTTCGTGCATAAAATCGAATTTTATACATCGATTATATAGATTTTTTTAATGCTAATATTTCATTGTTTTGTAACGAATGACGAATTTCACGGAAGCCGGGAAAGTAGTAAAAAATGGACAATGCACGTGACTGACACGATTCATTCGATTTTTGCCACCGTCACAATAAATAGAAATGGTGTAATGTAATTCCAATCGAGATCTGAAAACTGTGTACTAAGCAGGGATGAGGCAGCAATAATGTTTGACGAGAAGTGTGGCTACCTGAGCAGTCGGTCTGCCTCTAGGAATAGCACCAGAGCAAGCGAGTACTCCTGTTGCCGGGCGGCGACGCGGCCTCGCTCGTGCAGCGCCAGTCCGACCATAAGCGAGCGCTTCTCGGCCGGCGGCAACTCGATCGCCTTGCCAGACTGGTCTTCCAGCTGTACGCATAACAGCATATGTATTATTTATACACACTAGCAGCTGGCAAACGAGCAGACAGCGAGAGGCATTAAGAGATCATAGACAATACGCTTCTAAAGCCCCAACAGCGCACCGGTGCTCCACTTGTAAAAGAGGAAGCGGTAAATACTCACCAGTTAACTAGCTATCCAGAGATGTGATAGGATATTTATGGATAACGAGACATTGTGATAATAAATTGTGCTCTTAACTTTATTTATTTTTAATAATATAATGTCGTTTCTTGAACATTTTAAAGATGTTTGATGATAGTAGTTGATAATTTAACTGACAGAAAACATTTAATAATAATCATATACACATGGACCATCCATGGACATAGATAGGCAACATTATCAATATGTTGATGGACATGTTTCTTAAACCTTTTGCACACCCAGGGTATTATTATAAATGAAAGCAGACGGTTGGATTCTTGCAAAAGGTGGTCTAATAAACAACAATCTCTTCTAGACAAACTTTATGCAGAATAATTATTATGCCTTAGCATTAACACCTTGATAGAAACTGATCATATGAATAAGCTCAAATATTGTATAGTACTGTGGTGGGGCATTATAGTTATAGTGGGTGTGAGGGATATTAGGAATATTGTTACCTTCATGTACTCATCATCAGCATAGTCAATATTCTCTGATAGCAGTGTGGCATCTTCAAGGGTAGTTTTCATTTCTTGGTAAATCTTGTCTTCCTTCACAACTTGCGCCTGACTCTCTATAAATAGTTACTTTCTAAAGGTATTAAACTCAGATAGAAAATAGTATTTTAATTAAAAAGTAAAATTTACTTTGAAATATTTTTTTTGGGATTCCATTGTAAAGTCAGAGAGGCAAAGAAGTACACTCGTTATTTTCGCTTTAGCTAACAACAATTTGTTGACCCATGTTGTTGGGTCCTTAGAGGGTGGTGACCAAGTGATATCAGATGACAAGTTTATTCATTTAACAGCTATGAACACAAAACAAGAATACATACAGACTTAAACTTACTCTTAAATACAACACAAAACATAAGTAATTAATATTCATGGTAAGGGTGAATGGAATCAGTTGCCCATACATCTAAAGTATAACCAGTATTTGAAACAGTATGTCATGTATAACAAAGATAGGTGACTATATTTTAACAAAGCTCTTCATCAGCAACAGTTAACAGAGCTCCATCGTCTTATCTAACTTATAATAAATATAATTTCAATACCTCACCTGCCATAATCAAAGCCATAATTTGAACTCCATTCTTCAGCCCTTGCTCCTGCAGATTTTGTGAGGATTTAATTACTTTACCATTGTATATCAGTTTCACTCTGAAACATAAAATATATGTCTGTATTTAAATATTTAATATATGAGATTTAGACCACAGACTAAAAGCTTTCACAGAGTATATCATTGTATTTATAGTGGCAGGTAGAGCAGATTATTCATTTTTTTTATGGTTATAGCCGACAAACAAGAAGACGAGTCACGGTAAGTGGTCACCGTCGCCCATGAAGATCGAGCAGAAGGATGGTAGCTAGCCAGGCGGGCTTCACGGAAAGATAATACCAATAATAATATTGATGACTTACTAATAATACTGATAATATAATCATTGCACGAAGCTCTACCACTAAGCATACTGGCTTCTGTCACATCTTATGACACCCCACTTTGTCAGGATGGGATGGGGGGAGTATTCTAGGCTGCCCCAATATAGCCAAAAATTATATGATTTTGATGATCACCCTAACGATTTGCATAGATATAAAATATTTTACTTGAAATATATGAAATAATTTAATATGGAGAAAATAGTGCCACCTATCACCTGCTTGTCTAACTGTGAACTATTGTCTCAATTTGTTGACAAATGCATTATGATGTAAATGTGACTTCAATTGTCAAGTCATTCAGAAGTTAGTCACTATCACATGCACACTGGAAAATATGTTAACATAATATAATGCACAAAATAACATCATACCTGGAAGCGGGTACCTTCATTTCATTAGCAACAGATTCTATCAAATCATCTCCCTGAACATCCAGTTTCTTTTGTACATTTATCATGATTGGCTTTTGTCCAGACTGTGTGACCTTTATCCTGAGGGTAGCATAACCTGTTTCCTTGAATTCCTTGAGGGCCTTGAATCTTTGGACAGAATGCTGTTGCAGATCATACAGTCCCCTGAGGACTACCTCTTTCTCCAGTGATAATGATATTGCATATTTTTCTGCAAGTTCCTGTAAATGTTGATGGCTGGATTTTTAAATAATTAGGCATTATTTGTTATCTTATTAATCAATTATGTTTATTATTCATGTAATCAGATAACTTTTTGCTAGTGCTACTAAATGTTGGAGTTATATAGTTTCTGGCAGCCAGTTGATACAGGAGTTTTATTTATTTCACATCAATTGGCCACAAGTTTTATTAAGTCTGAATTGAGTACAATCATCTTAATTTTATAGCTGGTGTCAATGTAGCAAATACAATTTTTCTTGATAAAAGCATTTTTTAAGGCAAATTAATTATTTTCTAAAACAAATTGTGACACACACACACACACACACACTGTTTATAGTTTTTTTTTCTCATAAACAATCATGAAGTGAGTTTCTAGGCCTGAGGTTCTAACCATTCGTAGCTCGTTTACGCTGCAACACGGACATTTAATGTTGTATTTAGGTTTAGTTTAGCATAAACTTAGGGTGTAACATTATTGTGTTTGTATTTATTGTGTCTTTTTTTTAATTATGTTTTTCTCTTTTTTGTGTATCTTATTATGTTTCGCTGCGGCATTTACACTACGAATTTCATTTAATTTCATATAACACATATTTGGTAAAATTTAGGAAACTGTACCAAGTGGAGGTGGGAACTGCAGAGCGGTGATGGGGATTTCAATGCCGATTACAATAATAACACTTTTAGCTACATACTGTTTTGAAAAAAATGTAATCCTTAAAACACCTAAACATACAACATAAAGTTGTATATATCGTCTATACAAGTAACATTGTAATAATTTGACAGCATAATAACTATTCAGTTTATTATAAATGTAATCATAATAACAATTCATAGGAGATTGCACTTTGAGAGTAGCTGAAATAAATTATGGTTTGAAGTGGTTTGAACACCATGTTGGTGTAACTCAAACAATTCTCTATATAAATAAATAGTTATCAAACAATCAGACCAGCATTTGGTGGCTAAGTGAAGGTGGATAATAAGAAGTGGGACGAATAAAATTTTATTAAGTGTATTTTAATATCTTAAACATTCTAAGACTACATAACTATATATCATCTGGTAGGTTTTTCTAAAAACAATAATATAAAACACAGTATAGAGTAGGTGACTAAGTAATACCATACAAACAAAGAAACAATATATTAAATTAA
>DWPT01005683.1:0-12030 GCA_018251895.1 Agathymus mariae mariae
AATGCATCAATGATACCTTTGGTCTTGCTGATGTCTATGGGCCCACTTACCGTCAGGTGGCTCTATTGCTAGTTTATCGGCTATAAACATTTTTTTTTTATTATGATACATTTATTTATGGTACTGTTACATTTTAGTTGAACTGCTATAACATTAAAGTATTGCCATACATATAGGTATAGTTTAATAAAAGAGTGATACACATCGTATTGGTATTGTTTTGTTTTGACGAAGAAACAGGAGTTGGAGTCTGTCAGAGTTGCGATACGAGTCCATCACGTCTGTATCGTAAAAATACAGTTTCATGAATTTTTATGATGGCTCTGTTCCAAGCACTTGTTTCTGTATCCACGGTATAAACTCCGAGACCCGAGTGTATACTCCCGGGTAACCTGGCGTCCCACATTTCATCCCCAACGAAACTATACCAGTCTGGTAGAAATAAGTCGTATAATTTATAGTGTTCATCTGAAAACAGAAAAAATTTAGTTGAAATTGGTTAAGAAACAAATTTAATAATATTTATTAATTATTTCATAGATATTCTTCTTCTTCATAGACTAGTAGGTGTAATCACAGCGAGTTTAATAGAACTAATGAAATATTCTTTATCATTATAATTATGTAATGTTTGACAAGAGATGACGCAAAGGTGTTCCTAAGTAGAGCTGGTATTTTAATTTGCTTTGCCTATTTTAATTGATTTTACTTAATATCAATTCCTAGTTTTCAGTTATCATTTGTTTTTATGTAATACACAAAAACACACACACAAAATACCAATTTATAGTAAATGGTCGCTGCCGCAATATCTAGATATGCTGGATATCCTCAATAAGAAAGGTATTTTGATCGCGTCGCCAAGAAGGAAGCGGCTAAAGCGCGTTTTAATTGGTATTCTAATAGGCGTTCTAGAACGAGAGTTATAGGCCAGAGACCAGTAATCAGTGACCACTGATACATAAAGCAGAAATTTGGGAATTTGCGAAAAGTATTGTTCAGCAGAGTACATCACAAGCAGGGTTCGGAGTTCTAAAACTTAAAACTTTTACCTAATCGTTCCAGAGCTTGTCTTCTTCTCTTTAAAACACCGTTAACATACCCTAAACAAGACGTAAAATAATGCATATATCTGTATAAATAGATGAATTTGAAAGCAATTGAGAAAATAGGCAACTTGGCTTGACCAAGCGTGTTGCCTCTTGTCCTCTCTCTCTGCTAGTAAATTCTCGGAAGATAAAAGAAGTGTCGTATTTTAACCGCTAATTAAAACTGCTTTATATTACGTAAAATATTTTACTACTACCCATACTATCCATAACTAGCGCAAAGCCTGACTACAAAACTAAAAGGTATATTTTGTAACATATGTGCTATTATAACAAGAAATACTATTGATGTACGAATTTATTCTATAATAAACTAAACAGACCAAAACTAAATAAACAGAAAGGACTCACAACAGGTTGCATTAGCGGCCCGCCACTGTCTCCGTTGCAGGTATCCTTGTAGGCCGCTCCTCCTGCGCAGATGACTCTCTTGTCAATAACGATGAATTTTAGAGAGACGTAGGCTTTGCTGCAGATCTCCTGGCTCACTACTGGAATCTGCAGCATTTGGAGATGGGTAGCGGTTTCACCTTCTGGAATAAAACAAAAAGATGTTCGTTAATTTTAAAGATTGATTCACCTTTCTGAATTGTATTAAAGTGTCAAAAACCGGAAAAGGAGCTGACGTCCTACCTGACCTCGACGGTGGGCTAGGTGCCTGTTGAACGTAAAATGCAGAAACTTTTAGAAGGATTAGGACAAAACTATAAAAATCGTTATGATTAGCATGAATATTATTATATAAATAGGTGGTGTCGAAAGCCCTGAGATTTATAGCAGGATGGGCCTGGTGCTATTACGTCAACAGTTGAACACCTGGATGTGGGGGGCTTATGTACGAACGGTAGGTAGCCGGTAAGTTTTGTATTCGTTTCTAGGCTGGCTTAGTTGTTAGTTAGGCTGGTTTAGCTGGTGTTTACTTACTGTAACTGGTGCGGCCCCATCCGGCAACGAAGGGTCTGTAGTCCACAAAGTCGTTAGACCGGAGCCCTTTGCTCAGCGGCAGGCAAATGGGTCTGATAAAGTCTGTAAATATGAAAACAGTTACAGTGCACATCAACGCGACGACCATAATGGCGATCAAAAGCAAATATTGCACAGAGCCATTAAAGAAGTAGGCCTATAGTACACGTAATATTTGTCTGACCAATAGTTTTGCGATATTGCGATATCTTGCCATCCATATTCTAGCGAACTGACTTTATGTAACCATTGACATCAAATAAATCTTTTTTTCATTTCCATTTTTCATGGCCACATCCAACTCAACTAGATACATAATAAGTTGTATGATCGCTTTATATATACTATTGTTATTCCAGTGCGGTAATTCTATAATCTCACAAATCAAGCCACATAGCGTTGTATGATATGTGATGTATGATATGACGAGATGATGCTTTACCCGTGAAAATAACTTTACTGTAAAATACCAAAAGTCCAATGTCATCAGTAAGGTCTTTCAGGTTGTACTTCTCATGCCTGATCATGGCCTTCACCTTGGCGTCTACGGGGGTCGTTTTGCTGTGCTCAGTGTAATCTAACTCGCCCAGACGGACGAAGTATCTGTAAAAGTACCAAAATTCAAATGAAATGCATTTACGAGTAAATGTATCATTGTTATTTTTTAATAAATATTAGGAGCATCTAATGAAACTGACAATCCTATCATAAGGACGGAAGTCGTATTGGTTCTATATTTGTTACTATTATCATGAGGGTTCCCCATTCCCATTAGTTCCATATGTGATTATTTTTATATTTTTAAGACGACGATGTTATTTGTCCTAAATTTTGTATTCTTATTTTAGAGACTCCAGTATGGATTAGTGAAGGCATTAGTTATCAATTCGAGTGTTTAAAGTTCTTATGTCTCCGGAACGGGAAAAAAATCCGTGCGCTTCAAAGTACTGAAGCGTTCATGAAGTAGCGTTGCGTTCAGCAGGCATGCATTTTTGATCGCTTTAATTTTTTTCATTGATTCATGTATTCTTATTTAGATTATAATAAGATTGGCACAAACCGAACCGCAAAACTGTGTCATGAAAGACTCACAATATGTCCTCAAATCCAACAATGCAATGAGCAGCAGTCAAAGAATGTTGCGATGTGATGAGACTCGCTCCACATTTGAACATGAAACCATTCGGAACGCGGTATGCGATCAAGCCCATCCAGGGAAAATCTCCTGTAATATCACATTACCGCCTAGAACTTAATAATGTCATTTAAGCCCCACCATAGATACAGCTACTAACCCTCGTTCTCACAGAACAATATACTTTGCGAATTTGATTTCAGTGGGTCCATTTATTCAAAAAAATTAAGATCTATAGTAGAGGCAATAATGATTCTATATAAGCAGACACTCTGTTAAAAGGTCTAACTTTTGAGCCAAGTTTAAAAATGCTTGTTTGTGATGGAAACTATGTATTTTTACTAAATCTTACTTACCTGCACTGGCATTGTTTCCACCGACGACCCTGCTAAACACCCCTTGGCTAACTCCACACACTGGAGGCTCCGGAAATGAACTTGCGAAGTCGCAATTCTCAAGTATAGATTTTGGACTAGAAATTCTAACTCCTGAAGTTGTTGGAATTTCGGTTGAAGTTTCATGAGTTGCATTCAAAGGTGGTAAAATATTAGAACTGGTAGTTGAAGAATTTCCAATAAACGTAATCTCAACAGATAATGCACTACGGCCAGCTGTAAATGAGAGGACACATAAAGGAAGTTTTAATAGATCTGATGAAATTGTATCGCTCAAATAGATACTGATTCAGGGCCAAGAAAAGACGCGAATGCATTTGTGACCTCCCTGATTCAAAAAGCCTTTACGTCTGACCGATACTACAGAAGCAGTAGACATTGATTTAGGGCTGGAAATAGATGAAAGTGTTACAGAAAGACCGCGCGTACAACTTTAAGTGTTTGTGTCTCTTTCCGATGCTGTTGAGGAGATTAATACTGATTTAGGATTACCTGAACGTATTGATCTGTGATAAAACCATCTCCTAGTAACAAAACAGCATACCTGTAAATAGTTGAGTAGAATATAATCATAATGACTAGTTTTCTTAGCTAAAATTGTTTGAAATTTAAACAAACAAAGAAAATTTCAACAATTTGGTCCATAACTACAACCGTAAAATACATTAGAATTAAATAACAAATCTGTCAAACGCTGCTTGCAGTATGTTAAAATAATGAGTAATTTCCAATATTATAAGAAGAAATTATTATAATTATTTGAAAACAAATTAGCAAAATATTTATATACTATAAGTACCACAATAAAGCACAGCACCATTCTATTTCCTTATCATTGTCGTAATTATGATGGGGGCGGGGGTAGAGTAGGGATTCAGTAATCAGAATTGGTTCCAGTAACCAACGGGTTTGTTACATCGAATTTAATTTTTAACTCGAAGCACTGCCTTCAAAGGCCTGTTCGCATCCTCCAGCAGTTATTGACTAATTTATATAGCCTCAAGGGTTCTTTAATTAAAAATGCTTACGGAACGAATTATATTCATTTCTCGAGCATTTACATTGTTATGGGAAAACGGGACACTTAGGACCAGTCGCGCGTCTTTGTTTTGGTCTGCACATTATTTTTTTTGAATCTATTGGACATAAAAAGTTGATATTTTATTCATGTAATAATATGTACCATAATATTAGGAACCTACAAACGTAAATAGTAAATAACAAATATTCTCATCAAGTACCACATGCCATGACACGTTTAATGGAAGAGCTATTTATATTTTAGAATTCAGATCTTAATTTCATTCTAGAAATTAATCATTTTCGATTATATTTCCCTTTTTAGTTAAATCTCCATCATATTTCCCGATATAATCGCGTTTTGTTTATCTATATACTAGTAGGATTTTTGAGTCAATCTGATAATACAGCCATTACCTACAGATGTAGTAATCGGTGTAAAGATAGACGGTGAGTGTGTGGACGGTGTGTAATTCAAATGAGGCCATGACACACTTAGAGTTGTTATTAAACCCATGTTATCAAATGTTGATAATATTTATTTTTATTAATTAAAGAAGCAAACGGGTTATCCAACAGTAAATGGTCACCGCCGCTCTTGGATATCCGTAACACCACACGCGACACCGTTCACGCCGTCGTCGTGTTATGAACCAAAAAAGGAAACTAGGACACAAGATGGAATGGAAACTCCCTTATTACTACCACTCTGACGCTACATCCAAAGCACGAAACAAAATCCCGGTTGATTATAGATAGAGGGTAGGTAAAAAACCTAATCAAGCAATAGCAGGTACCATCGGGATTAAAGTTATTCTTGTTCAGCATAATGTACAGGAGATGAAGTTGGCTTGGACTCAAAAAATATATATATTGATATATGAAATGTATTTATACTTTATACAATCACAAGACGTTAAAAATTATGTCATTCATAAAAAAGAAACCAAATAACTACAATAGGCATGATGTAAAACTAACAAAAACTTAACACTACTGGAACACATGGAATTTAAAATACAGGCCTGAGATCGATTTCTGGTATAGCCGTAACCTAGGTTCTCCAGATAGGTACACGTTTAACCAACATGAAGAATTATACTGGTTGTTTTTCAAAAATAGATTTGCAGAATATCGCGGATGACATTCAGACAATTAAATATATAAAGCTTATGAATAATCCTTTTTTATCAACGATAATCAAAACCTTATTTATTTCTCCAAGTATATTTATTCTTTTTATTTCTTCAAGTATCATACAGAATCTTTAAGAACGTATTTATTTTTTCAACGTTTCCACAACCGACTAAATCGCAATCTTTACGGTTCGAAACTGAACTTAGTTGTTTCTGATATTTATTAGATACTGTAAACCGACGCAGTGAGAGTTAGAGGTGAGCCAAATTAAGCTGTGGAGCAGCAACAAGCATCGGCAGAAGGAAAGGAAAATATTATACAACCTACCAGGGGCTTAATGTTGTCTCCCTTACACTGATATTTAAATATACTTGAGCTGCCAGTCGAGGTGTATCTTTCACAGATACGTGGTGGTACGCATATTCCCCTTTTGCCTCTCGCAGTTATACAGTGTCGTTCTAAAAAGTTTTTGGTAAAGGTAAACCTTGGATTTAAAAGGGTTTTTAGACTAATGTTGGGTCTTTAAAGATTTTGAGAAATTCGTAGGAGTAGGCTCTTACAAAACACGAAACACTAAATATCTGGACTACGAGAGACTTATTATGTTTGAGTTTGCGACAAACTCATAAAGCAATGGTATCTGAATAATTGGAACTCGCTGGACTCTGTACCTTCTAATTCCTGGGGTGAAATACAAAATGTCGTGCGTAAGTGTAACCTGTAGTATTCTCGTTAAATTATTTTCAAATTAACACTATGTTACATAAACATAGGCTCGTTTTACACTTGTGTGTTACGAAATACAACAAATAATTGGTGTTTCATCTACAGCCTAATGTTGCAAGAACTCTGTCTCTAAGTGCAATGGCTCTATTTTTTTTTTTCAAAGATTCTTAATATTTCTAATATAAAAGTATTGGCTGTGTTGGGGTTAACTAAACAATTACTCACTTTTCAATTTAACATTACTTAGTTCCTAAATAAAACGAGACAGAGTCGTAATGAGTTTACTAATTTCCTCTATAACTTTAACGAGTATTTACATACAATAAAACGTTGATAAAACCGGTTGTGTCATCGACCATCGTAACCACACGTTCACGTAATTTGAAGATATCTTGGAATTGTATTCAGTCCCATTTTTAAGCCCGGCTGGCAAATTTATCATTGTATTAACTGATAAAATTATTTTCTATAGAATTGCAATGTTATTACTTATCAGCGGCTTTTTCCGAATTCGTTCGTGTTGAATAATTATCTATAATAATAAATATTACGTAGGTACAGTCCATAGAAATCTCTAAATATTATGAAACAAAGTGAATATCGTGATGACTCTAGCTAATTTATATACACATAATATATGATATATGTATGTCTATGTCCACAACGTAACTTTCAAATGTTAAAAGAGTTTACAAACAGGTGCCCTGGTTCCGTTCATTACCCTCGGCGTACACACAAACTTACAAAATTAACACTTCTATCTTTATAAAATTAGCATAGTACAGCATATATATACGCGGCATATGTTTTTCGAAGAGACGCATCTCCGGAATATTGACTTTTGTCAAGTTCGTTGTTTTTAATTTCTTTTGTATCAATAGACGATGAAAGAGCAGCCAGGCAACCAGGTGGTAAACGCCACCGCCGAGTACCGCAACACCGAAGGTATCATAGTCGCGGCACTGACCTAGGTAGAAGTCGAGGACCCTTTTAATGGTAACTTTTTGTCATCCTAAGTAAAGCACGTAAATACAGTTACACAACCAAATTTAGAAGGCTTAGCCAGCAGGTGAGATAGCAACAACCACGGACTAGTACTATGGGGATCTAACAGGGTGGTATAAAACCTGGTAGCCACATCAAAAAATCTGTCTGCCTTAGCATTGTCCGGTGTTCAGTGGGGTGCACCACGAGTAGGAAAGTTTGGTTTGGGCTCAGGTACGAATGGAGGCCTATTTCACTCAAATAGTTTCGTAATGCGCAATTCAACTGAAACTGAACGTGAAACTTGTTGTAACGTCGTTTAGTACTACAACTTTCGTGTCTTCAAGCCACCCGTTTTATTTTGGTCTGCACGATCTGTTAGTCACTTTTTTAAGAATTTTTCGAAGACTTGAATAGATCTTGGCCGTGTTTCACTTTAGAAAACTGACGCCTTAAGTTTACTAATAGCACCCGCATCCGTAAGAATTGTTGTTCATTACCATTAGGCGTTTAATATTAGATCATATGTATCCCATTTTATTGTTTTTGGGATTTGTTTTTATTATTCTGTGAATAAAAAAATGTTAATTTATTGCAATAGCTGCAAAATGTCAAAACTTTGTTTCTCTATAGTTTTAATAAGACTTATATTGGTTTTTGTTCCTATTTGATGGGATCAGATCAATTTTTCAAGATAAAAAGTAATTTTATGAATCATTACAAGATAAAGTAAAAGTTTTTTTAGCGTTAAACGTAATTATTTTGATATTCTTTATACATATAAAGCATATGAGTAGCAACATTGATTCTAAAATACCTCTACGAATGTTCTTCAAATCTTTATCAATTGTTCCGAACTGATCACCAATAACAATTTGTATAATAAATATTGCGATGCACCAAGCAAGCTTCATACTGCGTAATCAACGAAGACTCCCACTTCGCGGCTGTTACTTTACAATTTGGCAACAATAATGATGCCAAACGGAGCGTCTATGTTGATCGGCTGGGCTTCGAATAAATTGTTACAGAATAAATTTACATATTTAAATTACGGTAATATTGCATTGATAATGTACTAATTTCAAGTTTAACAGCGCATAAAAAATACAACGTGGCAACTCAATATAGCACGACCTAGCAATTAACTTAATTAATCGACAATTTATATATGGCTATGTTACTAGTAAGCGATACACGAATTAGGTATTTCGGGCGTGAACCTTAATCGAATCCAGTGACCTGTTGGTAGCGAAATTTCTTGGACACTTCCATGCATCCCAGGGTACGTTAAGGAGTCGATCCCGATTGTTAACTTATTGGCCTCCAATTCATAATCCGCATTAGATTAATATGGTACAGGCCAAGTATTGAATAGGCATTTTATTTAACCAAATAAAACATAAAAATAATATTTAATATAAATTATATTTGTATATGTCATTAAAAAAAAAAGGCTTAATAAATTAATTGACATTCGAGTGCTTGTGACGTTGTCTTAACAATTTAATTTAACTAATATGTTAAAGCTTAATCAATGCGTAGTAGTTGTAACTACAAAGCTACTACGGGTACTGATTTTGAATATTAAGTACTTATTAGTTCGATCTAAAAGTTGTAATTTGTTATTGTAGAGCTGCTACAAATTAATCTTATCGAAATTGAGCTCTGTCGAAACATCTTTGTGCATAGTTAAATAATAGCACGGTAATTCTCTAACCTCACAGAACAAACCCAAGGCTCATTTTGCACTGAGATAACTATAATTAAATATTTTTATTATGGTCAATTTAACATAATAAACAATACCTATCATTATAATGATGTCTCCGTAAAGTCAGAAAACTCTTTTGATTGGTGAGATTTAGAATTAATGCGCCGACAGTCACATAAACATAAAATATTAGTAACGGATGGATCCTATTATTTATGTTAGTTTTACTTAATAAAAACATATTGACCCTGAATAATGTCTTCGAGTTACCAAATAACAAGTTTAACATAAGATATAAAAACTCAATACAGTGTTTCATTGTTGCTCGTTTTCATACCAGAAGCCAACACAACTGAATTAACTAAAATAGTAAATTAGCTAAAGTCGTAAATTTATTTGATCATAGTTCATTAGTTATTTCTAAAAACTTCAGTTTTTTATGTCATTATGCACAACATTACCAGAAATAGTTGACGTCAAAAAGCGATATGAAATTATTAAAACATTGAAAAGAAATTTATACAGGTTTCTTAATATTCAAAACGTAATTCAACCATTACAGTCTGTAAGGATGATGTGGAAAAAATAAATAAGTAAATATAAATCAGTACATAAGTAACGACAATAAAAATACAATATTGATTAAAACGGTGAAAGGAAAATCGAGACATTAACAATAAAAAACTCATTGAAACGTACAAAAAATAAAATGATCACAAGTTTCTTCCAAGAGCTGATCCACTTATTGGTGAACGTTATAAGTTAATTAAAATTAAACTTCAACACACAATAGTTGCGCAACAGAACAACACAATGTTTAAAAATCCATCAGTGCACTGACGCCATGATTAACATCATTAATATTATTTTAACATTATCCTATAGAAGAATCTCAACGATAAATCGCAATAATACAGAATCAAGAATCTAAAAACTCTCAATTATCTCAGGTTAGGTTCAAGCAGATCCAAGCAGAATCTTCTGTATCCAGGGCACGAACTCCGTGACCCTAGTATAAACTCCCGGGAAGCCCGCCAGAGCACACTGCTTACCAAAAGAGACCACACCGATCTGGTAGAAGAACGTTTTGTACGATGCCCTGTTCCGCTAGAAACAAAAGCACAACACCTAGATTAGCTGATTAAGATGAAAATGCAAATGCAAAAGACCTGCAGATTTAGCACTCGAGTAACATCAATGGGTAAATACTCTTGACATTGAATGCAACATGGTGATAAGGTATTTTCCTTACTGATATCAGCCTCGAAATGTATAATGTGTTCGTTGCAAAGGAAGATCACTGGGCTGTGTACTAGTTAGTTTCCGGTACTTGTTTTCGGTGCTATCTGACTGGTTAGCTACCACCTTCCTTCTAAAATCAACCATTTTGCCTGAATAAGAGTACTTACAATAGGCTGCATCAACGGCCCGCCACTGTCACCCTGGCAAGCATCCTTGCCACCTTCCTTAAAGCCAGCACAAAGCACCCTTTTGTCGATCACCTGTGCCTTGTACTGAGAGTATTTTCGTGCGCACAACTCATTACTGACTACCGGTAGCTGCAGAACTTGGAGCAGTGTTGCAGAGGGACCACCTAGAGTAGTAAGTACTATTAGTACCGCTAAATATCATTCATTACAATAAGAAGGGTTTTCGTTAAGAAAGAAGGAGAAAAATAAATAGACGTAATATAGAGCCCTACGGCCTACCCATTACAACAGGTGTACCCTTATTTGAATAATTAATGTAGCCCCTTGAAATTATATAATATATAGGATTCTACCAAATAGCATTAGCGAGCATTGCAAGCATTTCAAAGCATTTGCAAGACAATAGTGGCGTAATTGAAGTTGCGTGATCAATACAATCAAACGTTTTAGAAAGGTTACTAAATACATTTATAGCACTGTATAATGGTTCCCAACACTCAACTAAGAGTTTTAAGCTTAACAGCTTTGTATAAATTTCTATGTACCGTATAATTTTGTCAGAAGATTTAAGTTTATCATTTATAAAAATAAAACTGACCATATGAATAAAATATTTATGACTGAATTTGCACAATGCAAATAATATTGGTTTTAGTAATATAACACTTAGTTAAAGTGTAAAGTAGAATGATTTCGGGACATAGGCCTATACTGAAGATAGTTTTGTATATAAATAACTGAAATTCATTTAAATATAAAAATTGAAATTGTATTTTGGTGATATGATTGCACTTACGGAATTCTGTGTCTCCCCATCCAGCGATAAGGGGGTTGAAATCCTCGAAGGTTCTTGCTCTGAGCTCTGGTGCTTTAGGGATGCAGATGGGTTGAATCAAATCTGAGGATCAAAATTTTGTTTGATAGTATTTATTAGTAAAGGATCTTACAAGTTTTTGTATTTTTAATTCAGATGATGTTCTAAGTACAAACCCTAGTGCTTTTGACGCCTTACTGTCTATGTTATCTATGTGTGTGTCAAACAAAAGCTTGGAGTCGCAAGTTATACCTAAATCCTTCATAGAATTTACTTTAATTGAGGAAGTATTATTAATTTTATAATCAAGCATTATAGAGTTAGGTTTTCCAGTATAAGAGCAGACAAAGCATTTAGATACGTTTAATTCAAGTTTCGATTGGTCACAATAGTTCTGAAACGAATCAAGATCTTTTTGAAGATTATGTCCGTCATTCACCGAGTAATAATTCATAATTTGCGAATAGTTCAATATTTAAGTACTTATGTAAAATATTTATTAATGTCTTAATAAAAATAACGAATAAAAGAGGCCCAAGCAGAGATAGTTGAGGAATACCCGATGGGAGAAGCATTTTTGAAGAAGCATAACCGTTAAGAAGT
>DWPT01005684.1:0-12030 GCA_018251895.1 Agathymus mariae mariae
ATTTTATTTTATTTTATTATAAAATATTTTGCATGGTTCGACTGGGCTTAATGGCATTGTGTGCTCAACACATTGCATTGACTACTTCATGGCACTATACTACTAGTATCTTCTACCAATGTGAACAATTTGCTGAATCCATCACCTGTCGGAAGTCAGAGGTTAACTTAAGTTTCTTTTTTTGTGTGTTCTTTTATTATTTTCCTCATCAACCTTATTGTGCTATCACATATTTTTCATTATGTTTAACATATCTATGTACCTCCGCCGTGAACCGTTCTCAAAGCTCTGACGAGTTTAGACCTTCGCTCTGCACCTGTACTCTCACACTCCACCATGTCAGATAACTTGTTGCACATGGCCACTGCAAAGGTACTGAAAAGAGTTTTAAAATTGATGTAATATATATATATAAGGCAAAAGTTTTGAAGTAAATTGTTAACAAATACAACTTGAAGTTGTTGTGTTACGCTATTAACAATAACACAATACAATCAGAGTGGAAATTAAGTTTTACATCAGATGTTAAGAAGCTGTTGTGTTACACTTATACACTGAACAAATTTAGTGAGGTATGTATTGTCTGTGAAAACATGTTAAATTTAGATTATCATAAGTAAATCACTGTTAACACAATGTAGAAAAAAATATGTACTTAGAATGAGCAGCAAATCTTGTTGTAGCATAGATAGCAGCATCCACTTCAACATTATCGTGGCTCTCTAGCCCTCTTCGGATAGCGTGATGGACATTCTGTCTCTCTGGTATAATACCTGCAACAGCTCCCAACGTTCTCAGTGCCAATGCTCTTGCTACTGGATCATTCGAATGTAGAACACTGAAGACGCGTCTGAGAAACTCGTCCACGTTCAAAATCTTGTCCAAATGCTTCTCGCTTTGTTGACATACTCGTAGAACCCAGAGTCGCAAGAAGTTGTTGCCCATACGAAATGTGTCGGCCAGTTTTAGGAAAGAGGAATTTATTAGAATTGGGAAAGGATATTTTTCAAATAACCGCGGGAAACGAACGATAGCTTCACATTGTTCGCCGACTTTTACCGATCTCAGACCTATAAAAAAAAATTTTTATTAATTGGTTGCAAAAAATACATGTTAGTATGAAGCTAAGGATTTACCTTTGTCTAGCTCAGTTAGAGCTGAGTTCGCATCCTGTTCCGGTTCACCAGAATTGTCATTAAATGTATTCATTCGTACTCCAATCATTGTTTTTTTTTTATTTAGGAAAAGTTTTATGAAAACACCGATTGAAAAATAAGTCGTAGATGGACGTTGGAATTGACGTGCGACTGACGTTTGTAAACAGTTTGAGTCTTTGACAGTAATTTTTCGTTCATAAATCGTAATGTAACATTGAATTTTAACAGTCAAATATATTACTTTTTCTTTTGAGTACACAATGATATTACCGCGCTTTTCTTTTCGTAGGTAATAATTAATATAATAATAATAATGTATTTCTTGTTATAAGTATTTCCTTAAACTAGTAATCGTTACATATTGTTAAAACGAAACCAACATCATCTGGTTCTATTGCATTTTTAACTAATTGGACGAAAGATGGCGGTAGTAGTTGCTTTCTTGAAAATATTAATAGTTTTCATTAATTTATTTATTTATATATTCAGCTGTCATGACTACCGTCTTCGGTGTCATTAAAAAAATTCTGTTTGCGTAGATCATTTACCTTTATATTTCTTATTTAAAGTCAGAACCGAATTATATATATATATATTTAGCTTATATATTTATAGTAATTGATTTTAAAAGATGATACACTACTACCAGAAGGTAAGAAGTTAGAAGGTAGATTCACATATACCGTCGGGATTAAGCTGGTCGGTAAAAAGGATCCTGAAGTCACTGTCTTGTTTTCTCCTTGACACCACCACCCAAGACGATCACTGCTCGAAATTTACAATCAACAATCATGTGTTTATTAGGTATTACTTATGCTCGGTTCGTGCGTGCGACATAATAGGTCAGAAGAAAGTCAGTGATAGTCCAGTGGTTTGAACCTAGGCCTCTCGCATGGGAAATTTGATTTGGAATCTGGCACACATCTTTATATTTTCTAGTTACTTGGATATTACAAATTAATCTTCATTTCCTTTGGTGAAAGAAAACATCGGGAGGTCTTCGGAAAGATATATGAAGTCTGCCAATCCGCGCTATGGTTTAACTCTTCTCATTGTGGGAGGAGAGGATCCTGCAGCAAAAGTTCATAAGTATACTAGCTTGCAGCAATACGCGAGCATTTTGTTCTACAACTGATATCTTTAAGTACAGAAGCTCATGCAAGTTCCATCATTCTCCTTCCATCCATCCTACGACATCTATATTTGCTTAAATCACTCGATTGTTTCTGACTGATACAGGTCTTCCTACAAACTAAGGCCGCTTTGATAGCACTATAAAATATCGTCATATATTGTAAAATGGGTTATAATGGATATTAACTTGCTACAAAAGTATCTGAGCTGTTAACATCTCGGCTCAGGTCTCAAAGGATTGTAATTACAGGCAGCGGGGGTACACAGCGCGGCGTTGATTGCCGCCATTACGGCACAAGTTGGCGGGTCGTTTGATAGTGGGGTTGTGTTACTTCAATACTGCTCACAAACGAACTTGATTACTAACTGGACACTTTCCTTAGTTAAATATGAGACAAAATAATTTATTAAAGTGCATATAACATTTACAGAAAGAAACGTAACACGGATTTGTCTATGTAAACGATAGAAATGTATGTAGAATAATAATCTGTAATTTATAATAAACATCGATACAGACTTTCGGTACTACGCACACTTCTTGATGCACATCCATCACATTAAGGGTTATCAACGCGTAAGTTGGTTGGAATAAACGATGAAGGCTTTATTTTGCTGTCCCTCAAAAATATTGTTCCCTCAGTAGGACACACCACACAACGTCAGTATGTTACTTACATAATTATCATAATATTACAGAAAAATTAATCATAGGGAACTCCGACATTATATAAGAAAAAAAAAATTTGTCAATGTGCCGTTCAGCACAACATAATAAAAAATACTTACTTTTCATACTGTATCTTAAATTCTTTATATAAGAGATGAGTTTTTTAAATAGCCTTGATGAGTGCTAATAATGGATAGAAAATTTTAATTTTGATAGCGTAAAATTAAACATCCTCGCGAACGTAACTAGGGGTTCTGGTAATTTTAAACTAACTATGTGTCTAGTTCGGAAGAAATTTAATTACGTAAGTAATTCATAGCATTAAAAATGTTAATGTCTAAGATAATCTAACCACTTCATATTCATTCCTATGTTCTTAATTTAAATGTTGATTTTTATAAAACTATTTCTTCGTAGTCAATATACAAGCATCTTGATATTTTTTTTTAACCTTTCACCTATTGCCGTTACGTACAAAATATGCAACGAGCTGATAAATACGAATCTTGGATTTGTTAAAAATATGTTTATTCATAGTTTTCCTCCATGAAAATGTAAGAATATTATGATGTAAGTAATTAAGACTAATAGCCAAACTCGTGAGAAAATGGCGATAACAAAGAATTTTAACGACAACTCAGATATTGTGCAAGATAAATCGGGATTTGTAATGAATTTTTGTCGTCATTTAAATATAATCTGCGGCGTTGGTAATCTGCACGAATCTTAAGCTCTTCCGGATTGAAACAAAGCTATGTTATGACTACATTTTTAGTTAGCTGAGACGACTCATCTATTGTGCGAAATACGCAAGTAATCGATGCCGGACATGGCTAGGATTAAGCCTCATTTCAATACAGTAGTCTGATTTTTCACAAAGACAGTTTCGAAGAAAAATGGCATTTCATTTTCACGCCAAAATGTACTGCAAGTGTAATGCACAGAGTTTAAAATAGATCGCTGATTAGTATAAGTACAGATTATAAATTTGTCACACGCATAGCTCCCGGTTATTTTTAAATACAATACCTCATTCAGTCAGAGTGAATGATTGTTCAGCGGATTAAAAGTTATTATCTGTATTCACGTTTTCTTTGCAGAAGGATTAGTGTGCTAACGAGGATAAGATTCATGCAGAGATCGTCAGTCGTGAGTCAGTGCTCAGAAAAAAATATAAAAAAAAATACTTTACTTGTAAATATTTACCCTAATAATATTCATCGAGAGTTTGAGTAAGAACAAGTTTTTAAATAAGTTACGAGTTCAGAATTAAGTAACTTTAATTATTTAGAAACCTAAGGAAATCAAATATTGAATATTGATTAAATTTAACATTTTGTTTTTTCATTTTTGTACCATCACAAATATATTATAATCCCTGATAAAATAAACAATGAGACTAATAGGTGTGATCCACACACACTGGATGTATCATCGTGTCTGAGAGGCCACAAATATTTGTCGAAAGCAATCATCGAGCCGATTTGCCACTAATCCCGATTCGCGGAGACAGCTCACTATAAAAACATTGCGTAGGGCTGCCATTACGTTTTTCGTTTATATGTGATGGTTAAGTAATCATTTTTCATCTAGTATCAAGAGAAATAAAATCCTGAGCGGGCTATCAAATTTGCCGACTTACGAAAATCGATTAGTATAGGTTTTTATAAAGTTCAGTGATTTTAGACTCATATCAACGTTAAAATGCCTGAGTTTTTTTTTAGTTTTCCTTTTGTTTTAGAATTTTCTACTCAATTTGAGGAGTTGATCTGGTGTCAAAACTTTTTCTCATATAAAATGTAGGCACATAAATATTAAGCAAATAAATAAAAGCAATAATTATTTCTGTAGTTTTCTGTTTAACGTAGAAATATATAGGTTGAATGTATAAACTACACCGTGATGCTAATTGTTAAACCTAGTGCCAACCCTGTCCGGTCCACAGATAATGCAAGTGACAATGACACGGACACAATGCCATTCAGCCCGCACTCTATTTATTTACACTGAATAATACCATAATACCTACACAGATAATAAATAGTGTTATTTTTTTCTAAACGCAGCCGTTGGTGTCAAAATTAACGCCGGCCCCCGTATGTAGAGTCGCCATGCATCTGTGCTAAATCAGGATTATATTACCTTTTTCATTTCATTTCTAAAGTGCTTTGGTATTACTTTGTTGTTAACAAATGAACAATGAAATATTCGTCCAACTCTGCTGCTTTACGGCGATTTATCTTATTCATACTGTACTGATTTTAAATGTTATTATTTAATACTTACTACAGTTATTACAGGATCATTGACTTATTATTGGCTATAATATATGCGAAGGCCTTCGAAGCCTGATCTCAATAATAAGTGATCAATCGAGGTGAGCAACTTTGGGTGTATCATGTGGTGGAATGGGTGATGGCTAGTGGCGCAATTTCTTGGGCCTTTTTGTGCTCCAAAGGACACGATGAGACGGATGTTATCGCCTTGATGGACTATGGTCCAACCCAAAGCTAGAGGACATTTCAAATTCAACATTGTTTCTCTAATAGTCCCGAGTACTATAACACTGGGGGTCCCAGTACCGATCAAGGTGCGGATTATTCCAAGATATCGATCTGGTGACAATCGACAATGCGCTCACGACGCCGCGACGTATTACCGCTAAAATATCTTAGCAAATGTAGTACGCGCCATTTGTCAGGCACGTCTATAGAGTTAGTATCACGAAGACATTACCGTACATAATTAACTTTGCTGAGGACGTTGTTTTGTTTCAACAAATATCTGACCGGGATTCGAACCCGGGGTCCTTCTCTTCGCAGGCAGGATCATCACTAATCGATTTACAGGATCGTTTATATAGCATTAATTAAATATGTTTGTGTGTATAATGTGTTGTTTACGCAGTTATACATTTTTTGTGTTCGAGATTAAATCCAAATATTCAAGCAGACCAATATAATGTTACTTTATTTCGTTTCATGGTTATTTCCATCGTGGCAAAACTTAATTATAATCGCTGGTAAACGTTAAAAGCTTATTGAAGACTATAATATCGCACATGTCTCTCATATGTGTTTACCGTTGGGGTTACTAAATAACTTAGGTACACTTACACTTACACTTTTACACTACTTAAATGTTTCGTCGTGATATTTCTAACCGACTTCCGATCTATGGAACCGACCGACCACAGATCCAAAAGATTATTTCACGATGTTTTGATTACACCAGTGCCCTTTCAGACAATACCACGAAGGTGTGATGTTGGGGATCAACGATTTTTTATGGTGGGTTCCAAATTTGTGTTTCTTACGGGAGCAATGAGGCGTTTTTAGGTCCTTCATATAAAAGGTGTTAACGATATAAGAATTACGCGTTGTGCACAACCGACGGAGCAAAATTAACGACTCGGCAGGCTTAAGATGTTTCTAAGATATCAATGAACTTGAGCCTAAGGATATTTGAAACGACATATTAATACTGCACTCTGTAAGTTGTACCATATTATAAGCAGAGAGGTAATTGTTTTGCTAGTGATAGGCAACAAGTGGCATGCTTTTCACTAGTAATATAAGTCTTTGTGTGACGTGTACACTTGAAGTATCCTGTAACTCCGCAATGTACTGCACAATCAACCACGTCCAGCGTGTCTTTGTTCTTGAAAGCTCCACCTGGCCACTCGATGGCGAGTGGCCACCGACGTTCAAAGACACATGACGACAACATCTTCACGGACACATCATCGGCAGCGAAACACGTCTCTGTTATTATAGAACGAAGATTAGGATTTATTATGCATTTGTTAAAAATAAATTATTTCCGTCGCAGAAGGAACAAACATAATGTTTTTAAACATTGTGAATCTGGTGTTTGCAACTCAGTCAACGTGGGCTATGCTCTAACTTTCAGAGTATATCCGATCATGTGGGAAAATAATAAACATTTAATGATTACATATTACGATACAATAAGAAGTCGTAATACAAACACATCGAGTCATTGTTTTGTTCCTGTTAGTTACCTGTTCCTTATGATGTCGATACTAGCAATTGTAATGAGCAAACAAGAAGTATATATTTAGTTTTAAGTTGTTCTATTCTATTAGACCCATGGTGATCGTTAGTGTAGTAAAGAATATTGTTACTCGTAAGCCGAGAGTCGCGCAACACGCCCGTCGACCGCGCTCGGCGCTTATCTGATGCTCCCCTATTATAATTAACAAATGTAAATTTCTGCGATAAACCGAAACATTCATAATCACTGGCCTTCCCAAGGCGTATTTAATTTTCGTCAATTAGTTCTGTAACAATCTCGTACACAATCGAAATTACAATTTTAACATGTTGCCGTTATTATCTCCAGGCGCACTGTCATGTAACGTATCATGTAAAAAGCTTAATAGTAGTCTTGTGGTTGACACTTGAAATACTGTTATTTTATGGAGTACTAGAAATCTTCCATAAACACCATTTTTACAAGCACGTCCAGTTGTTTTGTTGGCAAATCTTATGAGACGCTGTGGTATTTTTTTCTTTTTATGCATGTCTCTCAGCGGATATGGCTATGGGATTTCGTGTGGCTGTCGTGCGATTTGTATCATAGGCTTGTGCTGGAGAAATTCTAGAACTTTCTACAGCTTGAAATCTGTAGCTTTTTAATCGGTGTCACCTTGTAATATATCGTAAGTTTCGTAAAGCTGTCCCGTGAATGCCATCTTTAAGCTCTTAATTTATTTGGAGTATTTTAACGAATGTGAATAGGCGGCCTTATGCGTATTTCTGTTAGTTATCTAGAACACGCCACCGTTATCGCTCCAGTTTTATTAACCGTGTACGTATATTACCAAAGGTTTGTTTTATTCTTGGTCAAATCTTGCTACTGTAACGCTTTGTTGGCGATAAAAGTATTTAGAAGATATTATTATAATTTAGTATTATTGATTAATATACGTGATTTACATCACATTCGTTAAAGTAGTAATTAGTATTCAGCTCGACAGTGTGTAGTGACACTGTCTTGTGAGCGATAGTCATAGATTCATATCACTGACAGATAAACTGTATTAAAAGCGAATAAGCTCTCAGTAAGCGCTGACTTAGTGCGCTGTGCGAATCAGAACTAAGTCGTAATTTACTAAGTCAGATGATAACGATATATTAACTCACAATAAGCAAAAACTATACGCCCACATCATTTTCTACTACTAAATTGCCTGGTGTGACCTGATAGTAAGTCGTTAGAACTCACTCATGCACAGACAAATAAAATAATACTAATCATCAAGTAATACCATCGTAAAATACATACTTCATTTTTTATAACTTTAACAGTGTTTGTTCTTTGGTCGTTAGTGACGTCCCATTTATGTATGTCTATGCATGTTACGCATGTATCCTAGTGCGTTAGTGTGAGTGCGTGATCAATTATTTATTTATCTTGATCGCATCGACGGGCGCGTCACAAGCTGTTACTTAAATTTTACCTCACGACAACCAATGTTACGTTACACTACAAAGGCGTTTAGAAGCACACTACAAGCACACAGTAACAAGATAACATTATGTAAACGTATCGCTTCATCTTACAACGACAGAGGAGCTGCAACTCAACACCTTTGATCCGATGATTCGTTTACAAAACGCACGTCCGCAAGAATTAAACAAATTTTGATATCTTTAAATCTCTATTGAGATGTCGAGCGGAGAGGACGCGTTCGATGGTTACTTGTTGGTGGTTGTAATTTGAGGATGTTTGAATTGAATGATGACGTATAATGACTCACAATGTATTCGCTTCCATTGAATTTCCTTTAAATATTTTCAATTATCAATAATTGGAAATTAGATTGCGTCTTGAAATTGTTAGTTCCATCCTCGTTTTTTTATTTTATTTGACTGGATGTATCAAAAAGTAAAACAGTTAAAAGTTGAAAGTCTAGGTAACAAGCGCGTTGGACGGCAACGCATCGTTCACTTCGCATGGCCCAACTGTCAGTTTACCCAAATGTACAAAGAAGTTACTAAAGATTGATTAATAACCTTCATTGCTTCTTCTAAAATCATATTTTATTCTATCATTTAATTATAGTTCAATTTTAATTTCAAAGTTTGAGCTAGTCGACGTCGAGTTAGTTGTTAACGGTCACCGTCTCGTTTCTAACCGGCGTCCATTTATTTCAATGTTGTCGGAATATTTATTTACACGACGAGTTTATGTAACGACGGAAGCGAGAGTTCACACCGAGCAGGTACCGTGACGCGGACAATAACGTGGGCCAGCGTGGGACGTAAGACGGCCATCAGACATCACGTTGTACTGTTAACTCTATCGAGATTATTAAAGATAGAGTAAGTCCCGTATAAATCACTTCAGTAGATGTCTTACATTTCGAAAATATGCCCGGTCTGTGTGGCAGACGAGTGAGAAATTAGGATTTTTACATACTAAAGCTGTAAGCTGTCTACGAGATCACGTGGAGAGGTTTATGGATCTAACAACGCCGGTGCCTCTGTTAGGCTCTTTGGGCCCGTCTCAGGGAACTCTTCTAGGGCCCATTGTTTGTTTAGCCTTATACTGCGGCACGGCAACTTTCAGCCAGAACAAGTTACATGTTTTCCCGGAATTGTAAAGTCGAATAAATGCCCGAGATCAAGATAGATACTTTGATCGTTTGCATCTTTGAGAAATCAATGAAATATAGCGATGATAGGGAAAAATAAAAACGAAGTTGTGAAAAGAATTCCTTGGGGCTCGCCTGACACCGTGATGTCTTATGATTTTAAACTTATATTATCCGGACAGTATACATTTTAAACTTATATTATCCGGACAGTATACATTTCAAACTTATATTATCCGGACAGTATACATTTTAACTGTAACGGGTGCTCATGATTTTTGTTTGTTACCGATATTTCGACTCTAACACATGGATTACGGTCACTTTGATGACTTTGGTGTCGTCTCGATCCATAGCGAAGATTACCATTTTCCCAGTTTGGTTTGGTTTCCGTCTGCGTTTTCTTCCGCTTTTCAGGTCATAAAAAAATTTAATAAAATTATTTCCTTGTGATAACCTAAACAAATAGTGTACACGTATATATGGAGTATAATTTGATGGACGGCAATGCACATTACCATACGAACATGTAGCGGGTGCGAGGGGAACTTTTAAGTTTCAGTTTACAAACCGAATTATACACTACATGCAGCTCCCTTCGACGTGACTTCAGCCGGTCGAATGCGTCGATAGACAATTTAATAAAATATCACATTATGATAACGCAGCGTCCCCTCCTCGACGAGCCGATCGCAGCGGGCGTCCCCTTTACATAGCTACATAATTGCTGACACAATGGAACACAATGGTGAACGTGTTAGTTACGAGATGTTGTCGAGGGTGAGCGGCGTCGGAAATGGCTGAATGTTAGTCGAAATAATGTATACTAAAATAATATTATGTAGCAATTTGAAATTAAGCTATCTTATTGAACTTATAGGTCATTTTGTCGGAAGAAATTCAGACGAATAAAGACTCGTATTTTTATCTAGGGTTCACTCGTGCAGCTCTGTATCGTGACCAAGTGGTTTGACCTGTTGGTTACTTATTGTTGGCACAAGACTTCGGGTTATGAAATATATTTAATGTTTAATTTTAAAATATTTGACCTACGTTTGTAAGAGATTGCTACTATTGCAACTATGCACTGATGCTTTGAATTCAGCTTATAACCAATAACGGAAGCTTACGAAGAAAATGAGATTTAAAATTAGCAGTTTCAGTTGTATTCAGCCCGAAGGGTAGATTTAATTTTGACGGGAAAAACTTGGTAACGATGTATTTATTGCTGTTCAGTTGTTGTATTTCAAAAATATAATGTAACAGCACGAAGTTTCACAACAATAACAGTACTCAGCAAACGCTCCTACATACCGTAACGGAATAACGGACGACCATTTTAATAATTTGATTTATTAGCGAGCGCGCCGTCGGCCGTCCCCTGCCCGGGCGTATTGCGACGCCATCGCGCCATTACGACGAAATGAGTTTCTTTGAATGCGAGCGAGCAGGCAGGCACAATGAGTGTGGGTGATTGACGAATGTGCCCCGGGGAGGCCGGCTTCAGCCCGACACTATATTTAAAAATCATTACATACTAAGTATACAATGAAATCTGAGTGATAAGGGTTGTGAATCTGAGACGGGTTGTGTCGTTGACATTTGTTCTGTTTTTGAACTATACGACCTGCGGTGTGTTAGGATTTTTTAAATGTTACATTTTTTAAACTCGTTATATATAATTATATATATTAATATATTAATATTACTGGAAAAGATGAAATCAAAAAGATGGGTAGCTTGTTACACAAAAAGGGGTCTTACAGGTAGAACAATAACGATTTCGTCTAACAATCCGGTGTAACGAAGCTTTATAACAAAATAGAAAAAAAGAAAATAGTGTAAACTATAATAAATAGTTATTAAGGAGTGATATAGTAGAAGAGAAAGTAAACAAAGGTTTTTTTTATTATTTGTTTACACCTCCTTTATTATATATATATATATAATACGGAAACCTGTATTTTTAATAAATTGTGTCGGTTTCTTTTATTCATCTTCAACCTTAACCTTTGCCAGATATTTTCCTATCTATTATTTTTAAATTAATATTTATAATAAAATATCAATCGATAAAATCATAAGTATTTATTACTTTTATTACTGTCTCAAATAACAGGAAAACGGCTCAAATTAAATTAATGTAAATTACTGGTTAATTTATTTAGTCGGTGTGAATCGACGACGGATCGGCCAAACGAGCGGGGTCGGGTTACGGGGTTGGCGGTGGTTATTCCGACCAATTACCCCCATTAGTCTGTAATTCCGATTACGACTAGATACAGGGTGTCTCGGGTTACAGACTACTGTTTTAGTGATTGTCCTGCGAATAACCGATTCGACTTATTTAGATAATCTTGTCTACGAAGTGAAGTCCGACGAATTTCGTGGTTAGTCGTGGCCGGCGCAATTCATGTGACGGTGTTTTCGAGTCATGTGTGTGTGTG
>DWPT01005685.1:0-12029 GCA_018251895.1 Agathymus mariae mariae
TCTTTTAAACAACATAGTAATAACAAAAGTTTAAACCTGTGCGGAACCGGTTTCGACACTATTATTTCCAGGCGTTCTTATCAATAACATATTCATCTAAATATATTATTATATCCTTTACCTATAAACTGTGCTTTAACGCGTCCTTTATGGAACCTTACTGTAAAAACGAACTCAAACCGCTCAAAGTTTTGGACACATACAATTAGTAGACTTACTCCGTAAATCGGACAATTGGAGAAGATTGGGGAAGTGCGTACATTTCCGCATCGTGTATGACTATCTATCTATTACAAGGACTGTTTGAACCTTACCGTCGAAGCCATCACAGCGTCACGTCTAATTAATTCGCAACCGTCTGTCCAAGAGTACCTTGAAAGGTGTTATTGGACCGTGCGATACCGTATCCCTTTCTCTTTAGAACACTCGTCAAAGTATTCTTTTTCAAGTTGTAACAATGAAGTTTCGGAGCCGATATATAATTTTGAAACGAGCTTGACAAGTTATGCCATGTCATAAATATGCGAAGGAATCCCCTGGAAATAAACTAATTTATTATTAAAAAAATGTTTTATGATTTTTTTTTTACTTGGGTTTCGGTCGTTCTTAATCAAACGGGTTGAACCATGACGGTAATTTTTCCTCATGCAATAAAGTAATATATTTTTTAAGATAATTCAATCAAAAACATATTTGTAATGTACAAATATAGAATCGAATGCTGTTAATAACTCAGTCTTTCGGCCAATTTAACGTATAAGCAGGTGACCTGCTTGCGAGCGAGGGGTGCCGGGTTCGATCCCAGTCGGGGTAGACGTTTATGTGACAGATGAAGGTTTGGTCTCGGGTTGAAAGGGTTTGTGATGTCATATTTTTGTACGCCCATGCCACCCGCAACACGTAGATAATTCTAGTGCGGGAGTGTGAGTGTGGGAATGTTTGAGGGTACAATTTTCAAAAATAGAAGACTTTAAATTTAGGTACTCTTATAATTTATCTATATAAGCGGCCAGGTCCAATGTTGGATTTTTTTAAATTTTTTTAAGCATTTATCTATGTTTTATTTATATGTATTCTTGGAACTTTGAACAACGCTATGACACACCTTTGGTGTATATATATAACTATAATATAAAGAAATATATGTAACTTTACGAAAAAATGTTGTTTTAATAGGTTTTTCAGGTGCTTGTTTTAATGCTGTTATTAATCTAGAACATCGTTAAAAATTATTGTATTTTTTATTTTATTTTAGGACATAATACACATTCGGACATTTGAATCGAGCCACGCTATTTTTTTAGTTTAAAAACTTAATGTATAAAAAAATACTAAAGTGATTTTTTAAATCCGTATCTTTGCTGATATATTTAATTATCTATTATAAAATTTTTGGAATTTATTTTTATTCTATCTACAATAATAAAATTGATGGAGCCAACATTATTGGGATGTACATACATTTTTTTACACTTGCATAGGTAGGTAGGTTTTGTTATCTATATACCCACAGGCCAAACATATTATTCATCTGTCTTATATGTTTGTCAACTATTTGTACCAAGCGGAAACCATTGAACCTGCCAAGATGGAAACGGAGAGCTAATAAGAATTAACGTCATAAAACATTTTTCTCACATACCTAACTACATACTGCTTTATTAGGTACCTACCCCTAGCGATCACGGCATAGTTGTTTAAACATTGTGTTTATTTGATTAAAAGTATAAAAACTGTCCCAATTCATGTCCTCCCGGCACTTACAAAGTTATATAAGATCGTATTGCATGGAGCACCTTTAAAAAGCTCGCATTACTTGCGAAAATATGAAAAATACTGCGTACTCAAGCGACTACCCCTCTCCGGTGAGGCATTAGGAAGCGTTATGGGGCACTCCGATGTTTTTCAATTTGGTAGGACGGCGTCTGTGGAATTCATTTTTATAACAATACCTCATAGGTGGGTACTCATTTAACTCGAAGTGAAACATCCCTTGGAACTAATAGAATACTTCACATTTAGGTATATCATATACTGGCATACTGCCCTCGCTTCACTTCCCAAAAACTACGCCTTACGATAAGAAAAGTACCTACTGACATTATTTTTTTTATTTACAGACGGGTTGCAATGAAACAAACTTTAAGTATTAAGTGATGTTTACTGCAATACATTGGTGAGAACCAGAAAGTAATTGGTTATATCGCTTCTGAGATTAGCGCGAACACATAGACAAACAGACAAAAATTAATTAATTGCATTATTAAAGGCCCCTAATGATATTTTTTCACATATATAGTTCTTGTACAGAAAGCGATCAGTTAAAATTTTATTATATATAGGTAATATACGTATCTAGATATACCTACATCTGCTTTTTAAATCTGTTCACATTTCCCTCCTTACATGACCATTGTATTATCTTAAGTTTCATTGTTGTAAACAAAATAAGTTAATGATTCACAGTTAACTAAAAAGCATAGAGCACGTTTTTGACTCGGTGAAATTAAATTTTATGCGAATAACATTGTAGGTACCTACTTACTTAAGTGTAAGTAAGATTGTAGTCAGCATTAACTTACTTTATGTAAAAAATACAAACGCAGGTAAGTACGGATCGTGAGGTATCGCCGTTAATACAAATCCGAAACTGTTTTATACGTTTGAAATTCTCGCTGTTATGGCAAACCAGTCACAACATACGAATAGTACAACAATACATCGGAACTCATAATTCATTCTGGAGATGAGAACAAGGCTATAAAAAGTGTAGGAAATAGCGTAAATAGGTGTCGTGCAGGCTGCCACAAAGGATCGCGTATTGTGCCGAGCGAACCGCTGCATCGCAGAACACAGGCTCGGCGCCGGGTTTTTCAAATCGAACATCAAAACGTCAATGAGCCTTTGAAATACCAACCAAATATTTGTTCGACTCGGAACACACATGGCGCGGCCACACAGGGTGCAATGGCCATGTTGTGCAACATTCGAAAGCGAACGACCGAAGCTTTGAGCACGTTAATGAAATCAAATCAGCACACATCGGTCACACGCCGACCGTGAAATGAAGTCACGACGATTGCTGCGGAAATCAATTTAGACCAACTGTTTAAGGATTTCGTGGTGTTTTAATTGCTTTCCAACATCGTCACATTTGCTAGCGAAACACTTCATTTATAACGCAATGAGTACTAGGTTCAGAATTTTAAGAACCTCAATCTATATCGATTTATTAGTGAAAGAATTAAAGGCCGTTATTTCATTTATATATATTTTAATGACCGTCAGTCGTTTGTTAAGGTTGTTGCTCACTGTTGTTTGTTCAAAACAATTTTCATTCTCACATTATCACAACCTAACCTAATTGTTCCACTGTTAAGCCCTGGTGTACTGGCACGATGTGACGATGAACGGCCAATATTTCAATATGGCGGCCAAGTGCGGATGTCATTGGCATATATTATACACCTTAGAGTTCCCTTCGTATCGTATCGTACGGAAACCTTTACGATGTAACCTTATTCCATAGTGATAATTCATGTATATAACAAAATAAAATAGATGTGCATAGTGCGCGTTCACACCCATTGATAATTATTATTTCAGTTATCTTTAGATATCTTTTTTGACTGCGAAGATGATATATCCATTATGTTTATATTGTATTACTAATATGATCTAGAAGTCACCGTATAGGTAGATAATTGTAGGTATTAAAGAAATTCATCGGTATTTCTGTCCTATTAAAATGTTGTTAAGGAAAGCCGTTAGCGCCTCTCCTCTAGCACTGTTCCTCTAACTCAATTGAATTACAAGAAATATTACAGCCACCTGTGACGCCATTGTAAATCTGCTCTAAAACATCGCGAGTCTTGCGTTTTGAATTTTTGAATAAAGGGATAATTCATTTGCTAAAGAAGAGAAAATTTTGTAAATACTTTGAAATAGACTTATTAAAAAAGTAATTATCGATTTTAAACCGCACGACCACATCGTAGATCTGGACACCGAACCTAACCAAGGCTCAAACGAGAAGGTAAAACCATTGATATATTTGAAATTGAAACACGTTATTGCTATTGACGCCCAAGCCTCTCGGTCTTAATTATTTTGAAACAGCTCTGAATCCATTACTAAAATGAACGTGTAAAAGCGTTACACCGACTGCTGTGGTCTCCACATTTTTCTCAGCGTTGTTAAGGTATAATTTAATGTACTCGGAGTTACTAAAATAAATATGAACGTACGTAAACGGACATAAAAAGGCTGCGTTGTCCTGGCTGGAGGTGAAGCAACAAATCGCGCATTATACATGACAAATGTCGCACGGCGCGCGGTGTCGGATGTCGGAGTCGGCCACCCGCGCGCCGGATTAGCCTCGACTTACTTTCCGTTCCCGACCCCGCATTCCCTGTTCCCTGTTCCCGGTTCCCTGTTCACAGAAATAGTGCGCCCTCTGCCCTCGCCTGACGCCTCGAGCCATCTATACCACTTCTTAAAATAATCCAACGTCTATACTCTTTAAATAAATGGTTCCAGCGCGTATATTTAGACATAACTATTTATGAACGCTATTTTCGTGCTGAAAAAACTGGTAAAAGAGTCAATTATAATTAAGTAGATACTTAAATATGATTAGGTACTACTGACAACAATAATTTGGAACTTGTTGCTTGATATGATGAGAATGAATATTCAAGTGAATTTAGTCTCGAAGAATTAATTCATTTATTACTGAGCAAGTAAATGTAAGCTTGCATCTACATACTCCTCAATCAACTGAGCGTTTGTTTTACATAAGTAAGACACATTGTTTAAATGCTCTAAAAATAAAATAGAACATATTATTTTAATTAAATTAAACCATCAATTTGTTACATTACACAATTTATGTACTTAATATTAAAGCTTGTCGTAATAGTAACAACAAAATGATGTTTTTTATTATACAGATAAATCTAGCGACAAGCTTTTTGTAATAAATTCATTGGTTTCATTTTATTTTATTATTTTAAAAGCATTTCAATAAAAGCTTGTTTTTAAAAAGATTTTTTACTACATTTTTTTCAGGTTAAACCTTTCTCGGTTGGCTTTTGTTAATCGAGACAAAATAAATGAGCAATAACTCGATGGATTAACTTCATTAGTTTAGGAGTTGCTATGGTCACCTTCCGACTCCATCATCAGACTAGCTCCATGATACAATACCAGTGCAGTGTCACTGAAGATACGAGAGTATACTATGAAATGTGAATTCAATCGAACATCAGGAAGTGATTCTAATACAGCTGCTATGATTTGACGGACGCAAACATACCGACACGGCAAGTTATATAAAATTATGTTATGTAAAATCTCCTCGTGGTTAACCACAAACCTGAATCTTAGGCGTACAATCCACATTATTTAATTTTGAAGGTAATGTTATTTACATCAATTTATGAAGATCCATGATGCTGGAAAAGCATTATAGTTTAACTGTTACAATAATTCACATATTGTTAAACTCATGCCACTTTTAAACGTTTTAAGCTTACAAAGGTCTTCAAAAATTAACCGCAAGTTATTTTACAACAACGAAAAATACCTGATGATATGAAAACTCGCTAAACGAATCCTGTTGTACGAGACAGCGCGGTAACTGTGTTTTTAATGAAATACTCAGTTTATCGCTTTATCATCAGACGTAGGCAAGACATTATTAATTGTTTATATTCCGTTTTATCCAACGAATACATATTAAGGCACCAAAAATAAAAACACATGCGGATAACAACGCCGTGAGAAGATCTTTATCATGTTAAGTAGTCGTTCAAACGGAAGCCTGTCAATGGTTTCGTTTTAGAAAGTAAATATTTTCTATATTATATTATTATATATATCGAGTGCCAAGTACCTACCTGCGCCGGTTAACTTACGCGTCAATCACCCGTGGTGTTTCTTATATTTTGCATATTTGCGTTTCTAAAAGAAATGGATGAAACCAACACCTGAAGATAGATTATCAGTTTTTCATATCGTGTAAATGGTAATCGCTTTTCTTGTGACGTCGACACCGAGATCGCCGACGCGTTGCCAGCCAAACCAACACAGGAAACAAACACGACTAGATCTAAAACTACGAATTCGTATCAAGTGTCGAGTGGCTATATTATTGGCTGTATTTAGTTTTTTGACAGTTCGTAGGGTAGATACCTAGTGTCCTATTTATTTATAATAGATCCAATATTTATTAATTTATTTATTCTGCACACAATAAAATTGTAGGAAATAAAATATGTTTGAGAAGTTTATGTACTACTTAATCAGAAACTTCTTTTTTCCCAAAAAGTCGAAAAGTGATAGTGGGGCGATTTTAAGGGGTAAATTATTCAAGAAGATATTAAAAAATACGTGAATAAATTAGATGATGAACTCGTTTTGGTACCTACCTATTACTTATTCATCAAATAAAAAATATCCTCTTAATATTACACCATTTTGTAATACCAATTTAATTCTGTTATTTATGGCTAAGTGACCGGGTGTAGTAGGAAAATTATTATAATTAACATATGTATGTTCCCAAACAACATATCATTTATATTCCCAAACCAATTACTGTAAGTTTCACAGTAGGCGCGTGTATTCCTGATTGAACGAATGAATAATATTATAATCAAGTACGTGAAACTTGTATAGTAATAATTGAATTTCGTAGATATCAATAACAGTGATATCATGTAACACGAATGATAACATGCAGTGCTGACTCGTCAATTCTCATGGTGATCCTTACGGGCAACACGTGCAATAGATTAACTGAACCTAGAAAATTTTACTCGTAAATTTACGTACAATATTGACCAGCTTAGGCATTTAAATTTAGTTCACAAGCTGTGTTTACAAACTTAATTATAATTATACATACATATGTGAAATTATGACCAAAAATTAAATTTTATTAAATGTAAATTGCCACTTTCGTTATTGACACTTAAATAATTTATGAAATGTATTATAAATATTAATAATATTTATTGAATAGTTTATTATCCACCAAGTGTATAGCTGTTACGTGATAGGCCTCTATGTAACATGTTACGACATTGTCGCGTCGATAAATCCGTTATTTATGTGTCCATTGGGCATCTGCTTTCTTTTCGATGTTTCACACCGGCAGCTTGTCGAGGAGACGCTACTGAATTGTTAAAATGCTCAGCGATTGTGTGGCCTTCAGTTCGCAAACACTGATACATTTACATACATATCTATAGGTATTTCCTATGACACCAGCTATGTTACGCAGCGACCTACGGAGAGGGTATGCTTGGTATTTCTCATTCTTTCGTGATGGAATCTTCATCAATGAAATCTGTAGTAGTGAGTAGAATTATCTGGCTAAAGACCAACGGACTAGCCTCATAGATCGAAGGATTGTTGATCGTAAGGGAACAAATTTTGCGAATGGAGATCATGCTTAACTAAAAGGAGCACAGCTTGCCTGAGACGAGACGATCTGACGACCTGAGGACTTCAGGTTCGGGAACGGTTACATCATGTTCTGCGGTGGACATGGAAAGATTGATAGATGAATATATTTACTGCTAAGATATATGCTCGAAGTCTGCTATTGGTCACTAGAGATCATTAGATAAGAATGGCCTTTAACTTAAAGATGACTTAAGCTAACGATACAATAAGCCAGCCACACGGAGCAACGCTACTATGAGGTAGGTGTAGATATTGAGTAGAGAGTAGATACTGCTACCCCATATACCTACGCTGTACTAGCAATTAGCGGTCAATCTGGAAAGTATTAATGTTAAAATGTATATACAAAACAACCATTGCAATTCCAAAACTCATGTGTGTCAAGATCTACGCAGCTATCTCCTTGCATTGTTTACAATTTAGTTAAGTACTCCAAATAGAACGTTAATGTAATCTTAATATTTTTTGTTAAATAATGCTAAGAACTTAAAATGCAAATTTTCACTTCTAAAACCCCTCAGTAGTTATAATGCTTATAAAAGTCAGTAAAGGAACTCAATAAACGTCCGTTAGCCTTTGTTAACCAGTTGACACTTGACGTTAAGAAAGCTAAACACATGAACAAAGTTGGCGTTGCAGGCCGGAGCGAGGGCGAAGTCGCCGCACGACTCGGCGCCGCACAATACCTCAACTACAAGCGCATTCATACTTAGCCATTGAATAATTTCCTCCGGAGAGTATTTAAGCTTTTATCGAGGTGCGGCCATAAATCGGTGCGCAGACGCAAGTAATCCCCGCCCGCGCCCCTCCGCCGCCAGCTATAAACAGAAGTCAACGTGTTGGAAGTATAAATCGTGCTCTTAACTATTGTATCTCACGCCACAATAATGAAGTTAGCTCGTTCAGGAAGAATTACGGGCCCCACGTGGGTGGCCGACGCGGTCGGAGTAAATCCTTATAGATTATGGAATACGAATCCGTTCAAGCGATTTTTTGTTTAAGGCGGTAGTCGGCCGTCGACAGGCGACGTCCCGCAGCCGGTGAAAGGTCTCCTGAAAAAACAAACCCTGGGTCATAAGACACAACGGCGTTGCGGTGACGAGGTGTCAAATTGCATTATGGTTTATCTATGGAGTTGTGCCAATCACGATAAACCTTGTCAAGCCTCATGAATAATAAATTACAAACTACATTTTGCAATAAGAAATATAATTTGAAATCTACAAATAACACAATTAAGCCGAATGATTTATATTATTACGCCGAGATCAAAATGCTTTTGTGTTCGTCGGTGTTACTTGTATCCAATTCGAAAACGCGAAGATCTCGTTTCCAAGATCCAAGGGCGAAGCGTGTGACGAATCCTGACTTCAACTGTGAAGCGAGCGCGCGTGAAGAGGCGTGCGTAATCGCGCCTATAAACAAACACTCGCTCTCAGTACTAAAAAACTGATATATTTCAACAAACTTTTATATCCGTTCACTCCAACTTAAATATATTACTTTTCTTTAGCACCTTTTGTATCTTTTAGTGCGTTGTCCCCGCTTTTATGGATGCCAGGCGGTTCGTAAATCATTGTAGTGGAAGTGGTGTTTGGTCGTAAACAATGAGTGTCCCGCAGGGCGAATGTGGACCGAAACGTCGCTCAGCCTGCTCGCATTTTAACACGTAGGTATTACCTTCTCGGTGTCTATTACAACTTGACGGTCATCATTTTGCCTCCAAGCGTGGCATAAAACTATAGGACGCTACGTTTTACAGACCTGCAAACGTAAAACACAAGACTCGCAATAACAGTGCAAGTAGGTACTTTGTGGTACGCTCAGTCTAAAACATAACCTCATACATCGATTGCCAATAGATCTGTCGAATATTCTTAGCAGTGTTAATACACCTACACAAGCTATTTCGTTCAACGTTAAATCATTGTGTAAGTTTATTTATTTAGATTACAGCTTTAACTAAATTTATATTAAACGATTCCCGTTTATTACTCAGCTGCAATCAATAATGATGGCAAACGATAATTACCAATTCTTAATGAAATTTCAGGCACGCTATAACTATAAACACACACAGATAACAGTTGAAGCCATATTAGGAAATAAAAGATAAATTTTATTTCAACAAAAGAAATAGTTTTCACATCGGGACTGAATTACATTCCCGATAACAGTTAATCCAAGACGCGCCAGCGCTGTAAATTAAACTTTATATCATTTTTAACGACCGCTTCGAATGGTGTTTTGATTGCGGCCGACTGGAGGCGTCGACAACTCAACACGAAGATAAGGCGACAGTTATCGCTCGACACAAAAAACTCGCGTTTGATGACCAAAAAAGCTTCTCTCGAGAGTCACTGAGGGTGCGTCCGCGCTTGCCCCGCGCCTAGAAAACTGTTTTATGTGGATTTCTACACTACAGCACACTTCAAATTTACGACTTTCTTTAATACAAGCTCAACTTGACTTCATAGGTTTTCGTCAATATTTTTAACTATACCGGTAATAGTTGTGTTTTGTAAGACTTTACGGAGTTTAACTAGACGCCATATCTGTCTCAAATTATCTCGCGTCAACTTAAAGCCTGTATAATTTATGAGTACGCTAAACGCGCACAGTATTTTGGGAATGCGGGTTATTGTTTTCAGTTTAGTGCAAATAATGCAGTGATTTAACGCGCGGTGATATTTGACCGGCTAAATAAACCATGAAACGACTCCACAAAATAAGTAAAGAGCATCGAGTGATAACAAAAGGACGGCCATTAATCTCTCATTGTGCGATGCCGGTGAAACGGTCCCGTTGTTTGCGGACTCGTCCCGATTTATTCACCATCGCTCGTTTACAGCCCGCCATTGTCCTCAAACGATCGGGTGTGATTCGATACAAAGAGTGTTACAAATGGGGCGAAAATAACAAACCATCCGTCATACTTGTGTACACAAACTGTTTATTTGATGTAACGGAAATAAATATTCATTAATCGTCCAACAACACAGGTACCGTTATATAGGCGTTTTGAAAATTACGGTAGATAGGACGGAGAACAATTCCAATCTGTGCTTGTTTCTAAGAAAAGACTAGCCAAAATTACAGAAGCAGTTAATGACAGTATAGAATGTTGAGCGGTTTTCGTGAAGCGCGCCAAGAGACCGATCCGTCAACGAGCAGACGTTAGGAATTTGTATGTTTAAATGTGGCTTTTATGAGGAATCCAAGCGGTGATCCCGCAGTCGTCCCCCGAGCCCGCGCCGCTTCTCATGCTCCTCGATTGACAGGCAGTGACATGTGACGGCCATTGTCACGCTGTCATGTTGACGCCGTCGAAACTTGACTTCTGTACGGATTCCGCATGTAAATACGGAAATATTACCCTCCAGGCGGGACCGGCACAAAGCAACGACAAATTAAATAATAGAATAATAAACTGGATTCTATTTGCTCTGCTAACAGCTGCCGGCTTGTTGAAACGTCATTCGTGATCAAATATTCCCGCGTCAATTCGCTAAATTTTATGTAATAATAATATATTTTTATACAAGTATACATATTTCATAAATCTAAATATGGATTTTAAGTGTTATTGTATGAGGACTAAAATAGATTTTTACAAATACCCAACCTATATTATTACAAATTTATTAATCCATAATAATCATTATCTGAATTTGCTTAACAATTATCGACCAGAACTCTGGTAACTCTGGTAATTACCTCTAAGTTCTCGATAATGTTTTTGACAATATCGATAGATTTCAGTAAAACAAAGATTTGATTAAGCTCATAAAAAGTCTTTAATGTTTTTGGAATATCAGATCCGCAAAGTTAATTGAAATGAAATTTTACATAAAAATCGCTGTCAACACTGGTCGAAAGAGGAAAAAAACCGTTCATTTAGCTAAAACAAGCGCACGAGGTCCGTCGACCCCCGCAGGGCACCCCCCGCCAGCTCCTAGGAGCGAGCCCGTCTCCAACTGAGTCTCTATCTCAGTTCCATCGTGACAAAGTGACAATTCAAACATTCACCTCTAATAGTGTTTAGGGACATCGAACGGCTAAACAATCCGATTTATTTATGGCTGTTTTGTGCACTTACGAAAACTTTGTCGTAGATGCTTTGAGCTGCATCATTTCCGGGCACGGTACAAGTTAACGTAATATCGGTCTTGAAATAATTGTTTAATGCGATCTGACTGAATAAAGACCGATTTTTGGCGTATGATATAATTATTAATGGTTAACTGGAAAGTCTATCCATGACAAATGAATGAGATGATGAACTTGGATATTATTGTTAAACCTTATGGTTATTTTATTTATTCATTTATTTATGCTTATTGAGGTTTAATTGCTCGTAGTAGTTTTACTTGATACTTGTGTATTTAATAGGCTTATTGATATTTCAAACAAGGATACTTGCCATAGCCCAGTTGGTAGTGACCCTAGTAGTGACCCGGGTTCGATTCCCGGCCGGGACAGACATTTATGTGACAGATAAATGTTTGTTCTCGGGTCATGGATGTTTGTGATGTCATATTTGTGTATGTCCATGC
>DWPT01005686.1:0-12029 GCA_018251895.1 Agathymus mariae mariae
ATAAAAAAAAAGTAATGTAACCAGCCAGTGTTACGAAAAAAATACATTTGATTTTCCTTTTTTTTATGTTCCGCTAAGTCTGCCGGTGTGTGTATTTTACGGCTTCGTTCGTTCAATACCAATACCAACAGCGACAGCGGGACGCAGCGATGCGGCCCGGCCCCTACTAGCGTTGTGATTTAGATTTTGGTCAATTCGTTTCAAAGTGCACTTACATTTGTATATTAGTGACTATAAGGGACGTGGCAGTTCCCATTTGTTCTGCATGTAATAGAGGCTATTGTATTGAGATATAATTTTTTACGAGAATTATGTAGCGTAATAATAACGTTGCGCTTGCGTCATATCATTAAACTTAAGTGAAGTATTTTATATAAAATTTGATGCGTTACGAACATAATGATATAAAAGTTTTATTATTATGATGGCGATCATATTAGTTATATTTGTTTGTTGATGAAAATGTTCATATTCTATTCGATCTGCCCGATGCAAAATGGCTCTGTTTACTTCGCATTAAGGACCAGTTGTAAACGTTAAAGTTAATTATTTAAGTGAGTATTTGTTTAAATTGGCAGTAGCGTCGTGTCTGTGTCGTATCCGCAGGCCCATTGGTCACTCGCTCGGTCCCTTATTAGGTGATGGTAATCGGCGACAAAACTTGTGGTCTGTGACGTCACATCCCCTGCCCATTTGTGTCTGTCGAGTGGCCGCGTGGAGTCTCATGTCCCGCGACGACTCGTATCGAGCTTATTTAAAAACTATTATGCATTAGTATCTCTCACGTTATTACTGGCCCTTAATAAGTGTCGTTACTTGTGTCTATGACACTACACTATACGTCGTGTTGTCATGGTGGCTGTCGGTCGGGGTAGCGACCTGTCGAGTGATATCTTTATTTACACATTTAAATATTATGATACCGAATGGATGTCTGTGTTGTTTATGGCGTACAGTTATAAGTTATGTAAAGAGCGTGTGCGTGTGCGCGTGCATGTTGTACGAGTCACTGGAGTGATGTTTAAAGTTTTCGGGGGTAGTTACGTTTTGCCCGTCGGCTGTATCGATGTTAATACAGACATCCAACGTTAACTATTGAAATTAATAATAAATTTTATTGATCGTAACACATCTAGTAGCTATAATCATTATACGAATGCTCCGAGGCTGTCACTTTATTGATCTTTGTACTTGTTCTGTCAATTTCAATTGTATAGTTTCCTACGGAGTGTGAATGTTAACCGGATAAAATATATTACGTACGTAGTACGAACGTACGAGTATATTGATCGAGTTACTTCAGATTGACGTATTTATAAGCTGGCAATATATACTGTAAATTTATTTTCATGTTTATTTCGGTTTAACTCTGTACTATTGTAGTTAGTCTGTTATTAGTACTCCGTAGCAAATTATACAATACAACGAACGATCGACCGCTCCCATGTGTATGTGGCTTCGGGGCCCTGTTCCGTCTAAATACCTTAATAGGACCTTCCGTAGCGTATCTAGCTCGATATATCCGTGTCTCTATATTCTTCTAAATGTGGTAGACTTTTTCTCAAATTAAAAAAATATATATTCTAAACGGCTTCTAACTGTGTAGGTAATATTATTAAAGTTATAGTATTTTTGCCATGGCAATAGTTTTTTTGATAAATTTTTAAACCTTGTGGCTAGCAGATTCGCAATATAAACAGTAACTTTAATGAAAACGTAAATAGTTTGTTTTGGCTAGAGCTTTGTAGGTGTCTTAGGCTGGTTAAGTTTATGGTAAATCGATCCGAATCGAAGCACTCGATTTGAATCGATTCGAGTTCGCCATTCGTCGTGTCGCATGAACGACACGCGGCTACTCACGGGGACCGCGAACTCGTCATCCTTGTTATTTTAGCAGGATAAAACGTGCCGCACCGACCCTGTTCCTGCGTGAACTGTTCGTTAGTTTGGATCGATCATAGAACGTTACCGAATGAAGAGTAGCCGATCGAGACAGTTGTATGTCGCGTTCGCCGCCGCCGGAACGAAGGACCGACCAATTAGTCAATTTAGAGAAAACATTCAAGACTGAACTAGAACGTGTGTGTGTGTGTGTGTACCCGCTGTTGTTTTAACCGATTTCGTTAGCGCGCCTCGGGACACACCGAATTGAATCTCGGACAGGTAACACATCGGCGACGCAAGTTGTCGGGGTGGTGTCTCTTCTCGGTTTGTTTTATTTACAACCTCCCGGTACATCGGTGCTGGCTCGCAACGAAGGAAATGCTGCGTACGTATTGTCATATTCCGTTAATAATCATTTTGTACGACGGGGGTCATTCGTATGTACGATCGTATAAATTCAGTACAGCAGCAAAAGGAGGGAATGTTTAAACGTTTTGTTTTGCAATCGAGTGCGCTGGTTTCACCGTGCAGTGTGTAGTGTGTGGTTCCTTCCTGCCAGCGGGATCACCTGCCGGGTGTCGCCGTATTGTTTTCGTGATATAATTGCCCTACAAATTCATAGTATTCTATTACACAATCGGTAATACATCTGTAAACGCCGACGGGGTCGAGGTAAATAACTCGGGCTACTTTGGAGCAGATCGCGTTCATTGTAACTGTTAACGGGTGTGTACATAACATAACAACATGCGACATGTTGTTCTCGGCGGTGGACAACGGTATAATCAATAAGAACCGAAGTAGTATTGTCGACGGTGACTACTAGTGTGTCGCCGTGTCGCGTCAGTGACGAGGGCCGTTCTGCCTCGCCCCGGGTACCACCTAGTCACGCGACGAGTATACTACGAGTAGGTACATAAGATGGGAACCAGTTGTAACTAGTTAGTGGTTGACGCCTAGTTATTTATACCTACTGTTGATTATGTAACTATATTGTATCCACTAGTAAAATGTAAATGAGACATAAAACTGGTTTTATTATTACAAGACGTGACCTCGCTTTACACTCGCAGCGACACTGAGCGGTGACGACCCTGTCGACCCGGTCGAGGTGGCGGGGACCCTGCCTGCCTGCCTGCCTGCCGAGCGAGCGAGCGCTCCGGGGCAGACTTCATATGACGGATAAATGTTTGTTCTCGGATCGTGGTGTTTGCGATGTCATATTTGTAACCGTCCATGCCAACCGAACCAGGGAATCCCATTCCAACGTTTAACATCTCACTGATAAAATTTCAGATAAATATGTGTAAAGGCGAGTTCAATAGCTCGGCCGGCTCGGAAACACCGCCACCGAACAAACAAAACGGGCGGACTGTTGGCTCACATCTGCAGGACGTTCACGTTGTGGTGGTTTCGTTCGTACAGTAGGTTAGATTGTACAATAAAAAACTCATATTTTTGTAATGTTTAATTGAAGCTTGAGGTACAATAAAGTAACGCTACACAATGTAAACTATTAAGCGACGTCCACGCCGATTGCGGCTGATATAAAAACCAACATCAAAATATCTATGGAATGGCAATCGAGTTTTTAGAAATACTGCACACAAACTTATGCTAGATAGCCAACAAGTGGAATATAAATTATTACGACATTGGATGGAGAAATTTGAAAATAAAATATTTTTACTTGTTGTTGTTGTTGTACACGTCAAAATTAAGTGATAATAAAATAACGAACGTGCAGCCGAAGTGTTAAAATCATTTGTAAACTTAACGGTCCCGGCGAGTGAGGTAATCGCTCAGATAATACGTTTCAGTAAAGTACCTGATGTAGGAGCGGACACAGTCGTATGTGATACATAAGGACTTTCCACTTGTTGCCGTTTACAAAAGGAAACTGGCGACGGTGTCATAAAGTCAATTGTGGAACATATTGCTAAGTTAGAAAAATATCCTTTGCACTTGCAATTTTTGAATTGCTCTCACATTACAACGGATAAGAGGTAACTGAACGGTGAAGTGTTAAAAATCCGTTATACATTATATAATTACAAGAAACAAGCAAATTGTAACCTATAAATTATTTCGTTTACTATGGTTACTCCGTTGAACGTGTGAGAACAATCCTGCTACAAAGGAACTATAAAATGTCTTAAATATAATTCGCAGTAAAAGGTACGTTAACGATATGACATTTACAAATTTGTGATATGTAGAAAATTAATGTCAACATAGGTTTCTTTAAAAGCACATTTTATGACAGGTATATTTATGAAAAATATTTTTAAACATTTAGAGATAGCCGTTATATAAACAACAAAGCAACGTGATCTACAACATTTAACACCGATATAAATTCCACAGACAATTATTATCTATGATTAATAATGTGTCAACTGAAAACGCATGTCTGTAAATAGAGTAGTTTGTGCGTGTCTATTACAATTCTACATTTATGATAGAAAATATTCAAATCTGGAATATGTAATACGTAACGAAAGTGCTTTTTACAGTCAATACATATTTTTTATGTCATTGAAGTGTTCCAATCGGTACGTTGGCGACGAGTTAGTTACATTGATTCTTACAGTATTGTTGCACTTCAATTATTATATATTCCAGATTCTTAATAATAAATCACTATGCTACAGATGATAGTGCAAGTCTTGTTTTAAAGACTTTTCATTAAGATAAGGTTCACCTACACCTATATCGATTGATCGATTGACCTAATGTTAGTACTAAAGGAGTATGCTAGTACTTTTAGCAGTGCATGAGCGCTTAAAATAATCTTTAAATTCAATTGCGGAACAGGGACTCGTGTTGACGAGAAAATAGTATTCGCTTTTCTTACAATAGACCTCCTCATTCAAAACTATGCTAACACAGTTTCATTATGGCTGCGGTAATAATAATAAAGTAATAAGGCGGCCCCCGGAAGTCACATGACGTTAGGTGCCTGTTGACATCGATCTATGTACGCCTATTTGATACTTGCAAGCCGTTTCGTTAAACACATATTATAAATGTATAGGTAATTTAAAAATATAAACGATTTCCACTCATCACATACTTAATGTATTTTTGACAATTTGTACCTAAAATCATATATAACATTGTCATTAAATGTTCGAGATAGAAACTTCAATATTCTATATAAAATATTTCTATAATGTCTGAAAATATTACATTATCCTAGGGAATGTTTATTATTGTCATCGAGTAATCTTTGGCAAGATTATTGTCATAGCAATGGCAACATTCGGTTACTTATTAATTATACTTATTATACGACGATAGCGTCTCACGTATATCTGTGTTCTAATTTCTACTGATAAATAATTGATATAATTTTTTAATTTTCAATAGCCCTACGACTTGAAATTGACCACGAGCCATGTTACCTACAAACTATGGAGCGGTAACTCGTACGAACAAAAACATAAATATTCGTATAAATCAGTGCATGTACATAACAAAAATATGTTGGAAGGAACGAACGACTCCTTTCATACGGTTAATGATCGTAATATAAAGATTGGGTAAAGATGTTTATTAATATTAAAATAAATCGCTGCTCTTTGCTTGCTGTCCAGATCTGTTAATACAAAACTGGAGTAGATCTTGAGAATATCTGAAATATTTAAAATTGCTGTACAAAAATTATAAGGGTTAGTCGGTATATACGCTAACGGCTAACGCCCTATGAACAAGGTACGAGGTACCGAAACTAAAGGAATTCTGAAAAATATTTGAACGGAGCGCGGACAACACAACCGAAGGACTCGATGGTCGAGCGATGTCAAGTTTAGTACAAAATTTAAGTAGAGTGAGGCAATTTTTCCTACAACAAAATGTTTGTGTAAATCTTTACATTGGTTTTGTCAATAAATATATCTTACTAATTTTGTAGAAATGGACTGGCCACAATCAAAACGTGAACGTCTCCGCCAATCCTGGCGGTGCATTGCGAGATAATAACATACTCATGTGAAGAACATCGAGACGGTGTACTACAGTGAGATAAAATGTTTAAATCAACTGATTGTTAAATTTATGTAACGTTAGGCGGGTTTATTCTGTACCGTACTATAGGTACTGTCCTTGAAGTTATAAGTTTTAAGTGGTAAGTAGATGTAACATTTAATTGTATGTTGACATAACCCGATTTAAGAATTTTAACTAATTTTATTATGTATTAGTAAGTCCTAAATGTGTAAGGAGTTCGATAAATGTTAGTGTTCAATATTTTGACCGGTCTACTACCAAGAAATTTAATCATAAATTTTGCAATTACAGTCTAAAGTTGTTAAATCTATAGTATGGAGTAGCATCGAGAGTACATTCAATTCAGTACAATTTATAATTTAACGAGTGGTTAAATTGTGGAGCTGTATCGAATGGCAATAAATTTCTTTTATCAAAATATTAATAGTGGCTTACACATTAAACACGTACCGCTATTATTACAACCGACGCGCGCCGAGCGCCGAGTGCCGACCGACGACCGACGAGCGCCGAGCGCGACGTCCGACTGAACACTTATTATTTGTCCTACTTACACACCGACAGCGGTTTTTCTACTATATATACGACATTTAACATTACATGTAGGTACATCTACATGTTTATATATAAACACTTAGAGCTGAACATGTCACATGTCTCAATAAAGCCAAATACCAATGCATTTCATGTTATTTATAATTGTCCCAGTGTCTCCACACTGAACAGTCACTAGGAAACGAACGAAGCGACTCTAATACACATTTGAGAAGATAGGGAGTTAGGACATCTACGACGAAACAATATCTACAAAGGATACACGTCCGACTGAACAACGCGATGGAGAACACAATAGCAGAACAGAAAGAGAGGGGGAGAGACGGAAGGCTTCGGATGCCGACTCATCTCTTATTTATGACGTCCCAATACCTGATTTATACACAATACTTATACCATTGTAAACGGAAGAGAACTATATATTTATATATTGTATACCCACTGACAATAAAAACTATAAATTAACACAATACCTACCACAGCACACTGAATGCTATTTTGATCATAACGAAAGTGTCGTACCTAAACTGAACACCGACTAACTTTATAAAATAAAAATGTTCAGTTCAGTTCGTGAAACAGTACAAAAGTTGATATTTTAAATTAGTTATTCTCCATGACGAAAGTTGGACTGTCCTGCTCAGTTAGTTAATTAGGCACCTACTAGTAATCGATCCGCTTTAGTAGGTGTGAATTAAATGCTGATGTTACCCTTTTTAATCTCACGTTTCATCCCACGCACAATTTATTTACTGACTTTTATATCAAACGTGATTAAATAATAAGTAAATTAACGGACAGGAGGAGCGACAGTCGTAGAAGGCTACAGCGTCTACACAGTTAAAGTATTATTATTTAGGTAAAACTACACCTACGTTAATCTTATCGTATTAGGATGGCAACGAACTTTGGTGAACAGGTAATAGTTTAAATTGATAAGGTCGCATACACGACGAGCATTTTCATTTTATAATAACTGGTGGCTATGAACGAATATATTGTGGATTTGCAATATACCTAACAATATGCGCTTTGGTAATAGTTCATTGACCACGAAACAAACACCGAAAAACCAAGGTTCATTGCCATCGAAGAGCTTCAACATTTCACATATACGTAAATCTAATCCTCGTCAGTCACTACATCTCAGGAGAGTACATTTAGAAATCACACAAGATAGTGTCAAACACTTTTCTAAAACGTATTACTTTTTATCTACACGGCAGAGTGTAATCTACCGTCAATATATAAACTGATATTTAATATATTTTATGTTTTAGTTAATGTCATGTATAAATTACTCTTTTACATAAAGAAGTATATAAAAACGTTCAATACCAACTAGTAGAAAAGCTCGAAGTGAAGGGACTCATAGGAAGTCTACAACCTTTACTGTACACGCGACAACGTAGTCTACACACTGAGATAATCACCGTGCTGCAACGACTCACGATCAGAGCATGTCGCATAGGCTACAGCATCTCGCCGAGCACTCAGCGAAATGGATGCCCATGCAACCTTAGTGTAAAAATATTCACATACAAAAACTACTGTATTAGCTGTTGCAAAAAATATTTGAACGCATACCGATAAATATCAGTCGCGATGAATGCAAATTCAAAAATATTGATTTGTGAACGAAACAGCCGCGTATAAAAACTACGTTATCGTCCAAACGTCACCATATATCTATGAAATATACTATATTTAATAACAGTTCACTATTAGGATAACTTTGAGCACAGATTTTCTATAGTTAAATATATATGTAGAAAAAAGAACAACTAATAGATTTAATGCAATAAAGGAAATACTTTTATATAATGCCAGACAAACACAGCGACAACATAATGAGTGCACATTAATACGAAAGCATCGTTCACTGTCGCACCAGTAACATAACATTGACTACACTAACTGATACGAGCCCACAGGCAACGGGGACTTCGTATGGTTGTACTCGTATCTAACGATCCGTATCTCCTAAACATCTATTTATCCACTACCCAAAAGGTTCATACAAAGTTTTCTTTGCTCTAAACAGATATTATAAACTACAACTATTAAAGCTATGTTGCTATGTTCACACAAAATTATCGTTTTTCGATCTCATATTGAAGAGTAATAAAATTAGGATACTTTATATAAAAGGTACTTCATAAGCTTAATATATATATTTAACTTTGATGTATTATTGTCGTGGGTAGAATTATATTTATTGGAACACAGCTTATTTCTAAAGCTTATGGAATTTTAGTTACAATGAAAAAACATACCGATTTACACACTCGCAAGAAATATTGAAACACAAGTATAATTTAATATTTCTATAAAAGCACTTCTATCTAACTCCATCTACCGTAACTATCACTAACACCCAACAGCGAACTAATGCATATGGCTCGAGTGTTCAAAACAGTCAAATAAGAATTTTCATCTGGAAAGTTTCATAAATAATCAAGTGAATTTTATATAAAAATTTTCTAAAAGTTAGGCTAAAGCTTCAGACCCTAAGTCACTTATGTATAAGCACTTACATTTTACAAATCACTGTATATATATATATATTTGTAACACAATATTAAAACTATGAAACTATACGTCCCGAGAAAAGGTATCGAGAGATGGAACAAACGTTCAATGTTCAAATAGCCTCACTTCGTAATATACAGTTTCTATCACAGCATCAAATAATTTACTTCACCGGCCGACGAGTGACACGCAAAAATATTTAGCTATTTTCCAACATTTAACACCCCGCCAATTTATATCATGTTCAATATCTGAAAGGATTCACTATATTCTAATAGATTATAAAGTCCTTTGCGGAATATTTATTGTCAAAGTTTACACTTTATTGTCAATCCTAGTATAAATTATTGTCAATAGTTACAAACGTCTAGATATATATTGTCTCGTATAATTAATATCTTGAAGTTCTATTCAAAATATTTCCATGATCCAGTTAATAAATAACACTGACAATCCAAAAATTGCCAGCACATCTCAAATACTCATATTCTACAAAAAGATAACATCGTCATATAAATATACATTTCGGCGTTGCCAACGTAATCATCCGTATTAATCTAACATTTATGATTCAACATGTTTGACGTATCTCGTTTAAAAACAACTTCCAATAAACAATTCTAATGAAAAATACATTTAGGTACAACAACAATTTCTCCATTATCTGTTTAAAAATGTGACGTCCTCGTTTGATAGTTCGATAAAGATGACGTCGGCACACTCGTAATTCTGCCGGAGCTAGCGCTAGTTGATATCGTTGCCGGACCGCCGGCGGGGCTCCGGCCGGTGGAGGAGCGCCCGCTCTCAGAGATCCGCGTTCGACTTGGCGTTGTCGTCGTTGTACAGCTCGATCTGTTGCAAGATCCATGGGATGTACTTGGGGACGTACGCGTACACGCCGGGTAGCCGCGGGTGGGCGCACTTGATGCCCCACGACACTATGCCGCCCACGTACCAGCGAGTGGGGTCGTCGGGGTCCTTGCACAAGAGGGGGCCGCCGGAGTCGCCCTGACGAGAGAACGTGGAATCAAACTGGGATGTATGGAAACATATATTTTCGTGTTGTATAAACCTAAAAGGAGATTCTGATTTTACATATATGTTATTAAACTGTAAATAATTTTTTTATCACTAATCATAAGCAAAAGAGGCGATTGTTAAACTTCGACGTCTGTTTCGGTCATGTTGTAGTGTCGGAGATCCAACATCAATAGATCCCACGTTCCGATCTCGATTTGCAACTTAACGATAACCCCTTTAATAAAACGGAGGTGCATGGGCTGAGTTGACAACTCACCATCAGATGGCTCGTCTGTTCATTGGTTGGTCTGCATATTGTAAAATTCTAATTAATTTGTGGAACAAGTAGGCGAAAATATGTTAATTACTTCCGGCCATCAATAGGTCAATCAGAAATGAGAGCGTGTATATACTGAAAACATTTGTTAAATCTTAATTTAATTAAATTCAATTTATTGCATTTTAATAGCTCGCAAAATGTTATTAATTTATTGAAGTCATTGTATTATTAAATGTCCAATCAGAGCAGGGGGAAGCCACGAGCGGTGTCGAGGCGCCATCTTAACTTTCACCACGTGGTGGGACAGAGGTGTCTTGTTGAATGAGTTGATGGAGGTGGAGCATTCTGTATGGAGTAAGACTGGTGTCGCGAACCCGCTGCTCAGAATAACATAAAACGTGATTAAATAAGTGTACAACAGTGAATTCTGTGTTTTGTGCTCGCATACAACCCCAATGACGCCCACTGGACCCGTAACCACTGATAATAATGTCGAGGGGAATACCCTAACGCCAACATATATATATTAAAGATACATATACATACATATAATATTAAAATAATACCGAAGATTCCCAAGTGTAATTATCCGTAGAGCACCAATATCAACAGTACGAGGACACCCTCTGGGAATATTAGTTTAAGAGTCTAATACATCTGACAAGTTTGTACAAAAACATGATATCCGTCAATTCCTGAGGGTGTAATATCTGGAGCAGATGTTTGTGTGAACCGGATTGATTATTAATGTTTAATATTACTGCTTTAAGCAGTATTCAGCTTCTAAATTGATAATGGATCCCTGTTTATTTTTAATTTTTAACTAAGATAACGGAGCAGGCAGACATTACATTTGGTTCCGAAAAAAATAATAATCCTGTTAGCGTGTTGATTTGCAATCAGGATCAAGAGCCTACGTTTATTTATTTTATCTTCAGATTTGTCCTGATATGACGGCAGACTTTCACTGGAGATCCGCTAATTTCAACAGATAAAAAAGAATTCTAAGCCTCAGTAGAATTTCGAATATTTCTCGAATCCATAAAAATAGTGCCTTTTAGCGTATTTTATTATAGCGTATATAGACCACTGTAAAGATTTCGAAAAGTTTTGCAAGGAGTGAGATTCTTTATAGAGGGATATAGTATAAACCTAATTATTTTCAATTAGATTCGGTTGTTTCTTTTTTCTGTTGATAAATGTTGAAAAGTAACGATGGGTGCAAGTGTAAAGATGATGAAGAATGTTTATTGTCATGGAAAAAAAATAATGAAATAAATTACGACGTGTGATCGAATGTTTGTATTATACCACTGTAGATAAGTCACCTTCTACTTCATTCAATAAAGTGATCTATGATCTACCTGGCACGCGTCTTTGCCGCCTTCAGGGTATCCGGCGCAGATCATCCCTTCTGTGACGTTAAGGTCGCGATGCTCCAACCACTGATTACACAAGTCGCGGTTCAGTACAGGCACTTCCACCTCGTTCACTGCAGGCTCGTACTCTGACACTGCAAAGTATGAAACCTCTTCGATTAAAAAGGAAGAATAAATTAATTCCAGAGAGAATTCGGATGGTATAAAAACGAACGGTCGTGTCGGACACCGTTGACGTGACGACATGACTGCCAGGTTGGCACAAGTATAACATTTTATATTGAGTAATACTAGGGCGATCAAAAAATAATGGTAATCAATGTATAATACAACATTTACTCTTTTAAATTAAATTTACTTTTCTACAT
>DWPT01005687.1:0-12029 GCA_018251895.1 Agathymus mariae mariae
TTTATTACTTCTATATACATATATACAGAGAGACAAGCCACGTCATGTTAAGTGGTCATCGTCGCCCATGAATATTAGTAACACTTAAGGCATCACTGAAGCGTTGTCGACCAAGAAATGAGAAGATAGAGAGGAAGATAATAATACCAGTAATAATATTAATGACTTAATAATAATACTTATCATGTAATAATTACGCGCAGCCCTACCACCAAGCATGCTGACTTCTGTCGCCGTAGTTCACTGACCATGACAAAAAATCTTTTTGTCTATTTAATCTATTAGCTATTTATATATGTTATATAGGATTCAAATTCTTATATAAACATAGGTTTTTTTGTTAGCGATCTCGTAATTTGTGCAGGACTTGACTGACGGCTATTTATCGGATTATTGCTAATACTAACAATATTTACTAATACTGTAAAAAGAAACTGAGATTTTGTGAGTTTATGTATATTCAACTGCAACCACGGGTCCATTCGAAACATTCTTTTACCATTTGACAGGTATATTATAGATGGTTTAGCCTATGTAGTATAAAACAAATTCTCCATCTGTTTATTTGAATATGTTTGATAATCACAAACATGCGGAATGTGTTATTATATGGTATTTACCAATATATATACTGACTCACGAAAAAGGTATAGTACCTAACATGAGATGAAAGTCAATGTATTAATGTCGAAATCAACGAAATGTCAGAACGACATTTTCGAGCGAACTAATTACATAAATATGTATGTGAGAACCATCGTCACTGATTTAGGGAGTGAATGTTTACTAAAATTTTACTTAAATTAATTTTAGGTTTACTTAAATGAATAAACGTCAATACGCATGTCACCATCCTCGCTCCAGTATCTTCATTATTCAATCAAAATTTCAAGCTCTTTACAAATTCATCACAATGCGAACATTTCAGGGCAGAACTTTTTCAATTAAAACATGGCTCCTTAATTATGGAATTTTAATATAACATCGACCAAACTCGGTGAAGCGCGAATGTCTTGCGCGTAAGATGAACTCTCCTCTTATAGATAGTTGCCAACAGAATTATTGTAACATTTAATATATCTAGCTCCCCGCGTATTTTGCTCTGAATTGAATTATTTTGTTAGTAACTTGAATTTTATTATTGTTTTATTTTGAGGTTATTAATTATGATTGATTGTTCGACCTCCTACTACTGTAATATAAACTCTTTGTAGAAAAAAATTATTTTCTATTTTTTAGTTCGGTTCGCTCTAAAAGCGTGTTTTTTTTAGTTTTTTTTTTTTATTATTATTTATTTTTCATTTTTTTTATTTATTTGCTGTGCCGAGTGCCCGAGCGAAAGAGTAAGTTCGAAACTGCAGGCATGCGCAGATCGTACGCTAGCTTCGTCTCCCTTATTCCCTTACAGAGAATCTATAAAATAATTTATTAAACCTGGCGGTACTAATAAGGATATTGGAAACTGTTATCAAATTGCATTGTCATCGGTCCTTGATACGTATGCAAAGTTTCAAATTAATCAGATTTCTGGATTGGATGTTACATACAGACATATATATATATTGACCAAGCAAATAAAAGCGTATTAAAAATTGTAGGTAGTACTACCTGGTTAGTGGTATTTTGTGATACATCGATTCAAATTCCAAATGTAAGTGCTGGACGAATTTTGTAAATAGTCTATAAATCGTCACGTATTGCTCGGTTTCTTTTTTACTTTGCTTTACACCTACTCTCCCAAACATATTACTAGGTCATTGTACTTTCTAGAATAATTTTACACACGACGTTTTTGAACGACAAACGCATTTAAAAGGCTTGAGGCGGTCTTAAAGCATTACGATTAAAATTTCGCAACGCGTGGCATGATGAGTTTGCCCTACTTTCCGTCGTGAAAGCCTAAAGCCACTCCAGTTGGAGGTCATTTAAACTTAGATGGAAAATTATTTTTAGAATTAAGGAGTCTCTGAGCAGTATGAGTCCAAATAGGTAATATCAAATGGTATCGCGGCCAATAGATATACTAGCAGCCCGCCTTGGCTTCGGTCGCATTGAACAAGTTTGTATATGTATATGATATACCTACATATAACCTGTGTTAATACGGAGTAATGTACCTTTCAAATGGTAAAAGAATTTTTCAAATACGTGCCGTGGTTCCTTTCATATGGTGATTATATTCCATACACACAAAATCACAAAATTCTCTCTCTCTATTAGTATAGATGTACATCATCATATCCTAAAATAGGATTAGTAAAATTTGTATAGTCAAATTTGTACTCAAAATAAATAAAGTTACATTTAATTTTTTTTGTTGACATTCATAATCGACAAAGCGCATGGTACAATTTACAAGATTTACACGTAATAACCACTGCGTAACAAGAGTGATAACCGAATAAAACAATAATTCAAGGGAAATTCATAATAAAGCACCTATTTACACGTAGTTTTATTTAGTGCATCATGATACTTTGTATGGCAAGAAAGAGAAATATATGTTTACAGAGAAATTCTGATGGAAATCTCATAAAGATCGACTATGATTTGTAATATATGGTTGTATTTATATAATTTTAATATCACACAAATTGTTTAATTCAAAATTTAGTGCTGTTCTAAAAGTCGTAAATTCAGGCGAACTACATTTCAGCGTCTGATTCAACCAAAATTTTGAATTAATTTTTACTGGCTTCGTCGTCGTTCTTTTTTATCGATTTTATTTACTACGAACATAGTGCGGTTTACAAATGTCCAATTATTAAATAATTTTACTATAACATCACTTACCAGATTTTAACATAGTTTCGAAACCATTGTTACATTTAACGCTTCACAAAACAGAAAATATATTGTGTGAATGTGAGTCAATATAGTTATTATTACGTCATTAGTATTATTACTGGTATTATCTTTTCGTGTAGCCTGCCTGGCTAGCTACCAGCCTCCTGCTTGAGTCAGCCGCAAAACGACTCGTCGTGTTCCGGCTGGGGGCTTGAGAGTCAGGACTTTCTTTCGTACCTTCTTCTCATTTCCTGGCCGACAACGCATCAGTGACACCTCTGATCTTGCTGATGTCTACGAGCGACGGTGAACACTTACCATCAGATGGCTCGCTCGTTTGTCGGCTATTACCATAAAAAAAAGACAATTAAAGATCAATAAAAATTAGTAAATAAAAAAGTGATCATATTCACTCTAGGAATTCAGTAATTTTCTGAATTTCATTAAGTTTGTTATAATTTTTAACATTCGTATTCTTTATTAACAGTGGAAGCCCATCTTTAGGTCAATTAATTGTAAAAGGATAGCGTATTATAATTTTTTGTCCAGCAGATTCGATGAAAATCAGTTATTATATTCAGTCAGAAGTGGTTTTTTTGTTGAATGTGCAGAACTCTAAATACATACTTATAATCATATCGTTATGTACAATAATATATGAAAACTGTGCATTAGAACAATTTATAGCGATAATCTTATTTCTTAAACTTCCAAGGGGAACAATCGAAATAAGTAATTCGTTCAACAAAATATGTGAATTCGTTAACAAATCGCATACTTTTGAGGGCGAAGTTTGTTCTGAGTTTGGAATACATTATTTCTTAACGCTAAGAGACTTAATCATATTTTATACCGAAGCAAAGTTCCACATTAACTTGCACAACACATCAACAAGTGTAGTGTCTAGTGTGCTCGGAGAGCGATTATGATACAGAATTAGAACCAATCTTACATCATATTATTTAATATATATAACTTTAGGTACAATTTAGAGTTACATAAATATTTAACTTTTTTTTAAATTACATTTCGTCGCTTCTTTGTTCATATACTATTAACAATGTAGATATTAAATTAATAAATGTAATAAACAAATATTCACTCTTCACACCCCCGCACTGGACTTATCTGTATTGCGGATGGCATTGAAATATACAGATTTGACGTGCCTATGACCTGAGAGCAAACATTCACGTCATGTTACATAAATGTCTATCCCGGCCGAGAATAGAGCTCGGGGTCCATAGCTTCGCAGGCAGGGTCACTACCGGTGGGACTATGAAGTCATCAAATATTATTGTTATTAGTAGTAATATGCTCTTATTACTATTATATTATTTTTACTATTACTTCACCCTCATTTGCTATTGCAGGACACTGACTCTCTTTATAATTATTGAGGCCTGAAACGTTCTTCGCCATACTGGTTCAAAGCAGAACGGTGGAACCACGAATAAGTGTCAAACCAAGTTTGGGATCTGAGAGGCTCCTTCTATCTTTGAGTCCAAACCAATATTCTCTGCGTGGTACACGTCACTGAAAGACGAATGAAACAATAGCACCAGTTCCCTTATGTTGGAGGTACGAATAGTTAGGTTGTGTACCAAATAATTTAATTCCTACAGCGATAGGTGGTAAATATAAATCAAAAACAGGGCACCGCTTTTGCACTGTAATCCATCGATAACAATAAATCCACACGACATAAGTAACCTTCGGAGCAGGAAAGCAAAAAATATTGCCACTAGGGAAATGAAAAAACTATAGTTGCAATCCGCCTCAATATCGTTAAGTCGATTCACTTATCTCTATTATCTTATAATGAGCGAATTATTTAATTTCAGTAAAAGGTCCAGAAATTATTTATAAAAGAAGAAAATATTTTCTCATTTTTCACAATAATAAATTTCCAGCCAACATTAATTCAGCTTTGTATTTTTATTTCATTGATCTTTTATAATCTGATTGATATCATCAATTTATTAAACATCACATTGACAATGGTTCCGTAAAAAGTCATCAATCACGGTTCGTGATTCAAAACAGCAGCAATTTCTCACGCAATGTTCAACGTTGGTCCATATTTCATCCTTTTCTGCAGCAAGTTGGGTAGGGATTTCGAATGTTTAGTCAAATTTTGCAGGCTATTTTGACAATCGTACGTAATTAACAGGAATTTTATATGGCGTGTCGGCATAAGATATGGTATGTCGTTTTAATGTGGTAAAAATGATACACGCCTGAATGCTGCTATGCGAGAGCGTTCTGAATCAAATTGAGTGCATCCATCCCAACTGTTAAATGTTACAGTTCGTTAGGTGTAACATCATCATTATAAGAAAGCGTAAATACTTTATACTGAGCTCGGAACTTCTTTTAACATGAATTTATGTGTCATATGTGAAATGGATATACACGAATGAATCATCACAGACACCCATAAATCGAGTATCTGTTACATTTACGTCTGAATTAAGAATTCAACACGGATCAGTTGACTGACTGATTGACTGATCCGGTTGAATTCACTCGGTTATTTATAGTGATAAACAGGGCTACAAGGTCTTCAATTATAATGTTAAATTATGGAGAACTGTTATGTTTGCGGCTTTCCTTGCATAAATATTCATCAAAACATTATGATAATTGATTTCTAAAATTGCACATAATTTGAAACATTGTAAGACATTGACAATCGAATCCCTGAGTCATCACTTTTAGATTCACTGTCAATCATTACCTTACTCATTTTTAAGCTTTTGGTTTAACTGAGCAGTTCTGGAAAGAGTTACACTGTATCACCAAAAATAGGATGTAGAAGGCTCCATCCACCCTAGAGTCCAAGCAAATCTTCCCAGCTAGTAGTGCAGTCTATTGAACAAGCGATGATATAGTGACGAAAGTTATTTTTGCTTAAGTATATAAAACATTAATTATGTGTTTTACCAAGAAACCGCTCTCAATGTTCAAAAGTAACCAAAAAAAAATTCCATTAATGTTTAAAATTGTTTCATGAAATTCTACTATTCTCTAACGATGTTGACACGCAAACGCAATTTCTTGCATTCTCATTAACGAACGAGAAAATAGCTATTAATTGTCTGAGGGTTTTTCAATCGCCTGTTGATTAAGATATTTAATTAGACGTGATCTAGATCAGCCAATACAGAGTATTTTAATTAGTTACGGCTGTGAATTTGCATACAAATAGTAGGTGCTGCATCTTAACGAGGTTTGTATTTAAGTCTGCCAAGCATCGTCTTTGATTTATATTTACACTCCACAGCCTTGGTTTAGTTTGAATGTAATATATTTCGTAATAATATAAATGTTAAGTATAGTGTTATTCTTAACCATGTTTATTTTAAAGTCTAACGCGTTATTGATTTATACTTGGTTAACTTTTGATGACAATCATATGTCTAGTACGCTCATATGTGTTATAAATATATGTGTTTATGTATACATTTAGATCTCAATCCATCAGCAGCATAAGTACCGCAGGAGTCTCTTGTCAATGAGCATTCCACCATGCTGTGATGGATTTGAAGGTTATTTTATCACTCGGTTAAGAACTGAGGCTACTTACCAAATTGTAATTATTTACATAAACAAACCGGGTATTATTGAACAAATATTCATTAACAGAATGTAATTCAGTAACAAAATAAAATATCACACGACAAATGAAATGTACTACTTTAAAAACCTTATGAACTTTCTTTATTTTTTTAGTCCTTTATAATAATGAATATATTCTTACCCACCAGGATACGACAAAAGAAAACGCGTGTTAATATTTTAATAAATTATTAAATACTGACGCCTTACCCTGACATCGTTCCGGTAGAACAAATACCTATCATAGTGGATATTACGTAGAATCTTTACTAAATTTCTAACTAGTAAAAAATAATGTGTATCATAATTACTCTAGCTAATGTGTATATATATATGTGAGTACATTACACACATACGGACATTGGCTATATTCATTCAACATAACTTTCTAACGGTAAAATATATTTTTTTTAAATACGAGCCGTAGGTTCGGAAATTATTTTACGCATTTACCTACACAAATCACAAAATTCACTCTCGCTCTGTATTAAGTATTGGTATAGATTATATGACGACAACGTGGTAATAAGAGTTGAGCATAAGCGATTTAGATTTTAGATAGAAGATAGTTTAGGTTAATTACTTATATATAGCATTGGGTTGAATCTGGAAACGTAAGGTGCGTACTTCATGGAACGTTCTTGGATGAATGAATGCTATGTTTATGGATGAATGGTATTCATGGAATTTAACGAATACAATAATGCTATATTATACCGATGCTCTACTGAGAGTATTACTTAAACGATTCGTTTGACTTTCTTCAAATCGAGGTAGATCCGACGAGAAAAATGAGTCATTTTATATCATATTTATAAGTGATTCATAATATATATTTTATAAGTTATTCATATTATTTCATAGTTTTTTTATTCACGCCACCGTTAAATCAAAAGGTACTATTGTACCATTGACAACTTTAACACCGAAGGTATTATTGATGAGTTGTTCAATAAGAAGGAAGTCAGATACCCACTTTTTATTGATCACGGGTAGATTAGTAATTATAATAAAACTCTGTCCGACTTAACAGAGCAGCATAATCATTATCGAGTTGCAAGTACTCGTAATTAATTAACATGGGTCAAACAGATTATAATAATCTGGATGATAATTTAAAAATCAAAAGCGTTTGGACTTAATAATGGTTTGATCTACTCATAAATAATAAGTATTCTTTTAAATTACGGTGGGAAGAAATTCTTCCTGACAATTAACGACACTTATATTCATAGAGTCTAGTTAAATTGTGAAGAAGTGTTCGTAGGATTTGAGATTTTTTTTCAGTATAATTCATTGTTAACTTAAATGTCACTAACATTTGCCTACTAAAACCTTTAACATTACTACGGTTATTTGTCAAATATCTCTTTCTGCGTTGATATTCCGAACTGTATTTGTGCATACATTTGAATATTCCTCGAATTAAAGCAGTACAATAATATCGAACGTGTGTACCGCCAGGATTAGTTAAATGGTACATTTGACTATCTTCCAGGCCTGAGAGCTAGAGATAGCGATTCATCGGCCCGTTAGAAGTGGTTTAATTTATTCAGGCGTGAATGTTGTGATTGATCAATGATGTGAAGCAGGATTAGGGATGCAATTCGTGACCACTGGAACTGTTCTGTTACGAAATGTTCTGAGTATATGTTTAGTACAGAACTTCTATCCTAAACGTTTAGGTTGCAATCCCACGTTACATCGCAGACTATTCGAACCCATACTGTAGTAAAGTAACTTAATACACTTAAGGCCGTTCTCAATATGCTATCTCTCTAATCTTTTTCACATTATGACATTCGTCTACTCGTACATACCTCGATACAATCAAGTACGGATATGGTGACACCGACTAGATTATTCTTTGTTCATTTTATAAATGACGTTATACAATAACTGTGTCTTTATTGAAGTAAAAAATTACCAAGTATTTTTTCTAATAAATTTATTACAATCGTTAATCAATTTATTGAATATACACATATAAAATATTTTATTTCACTAATTATTACTGAATATAATATGTTTACAGTGGTTTTGTATAAGTGTTCAGGTATATCTTATAATTATAGGATAATTATTATGGTGTAGATGAATATATAAATGTCAAGGATTGGTATGACAGGAAGCCCGGAAATAACAGTGCCGTAACCAGTTCCGCGCAGGTTGGTAGCTAGTACGAGTAATAGCGTTGTTTTAAAAGATGTGTTGAGTATCTTTTTTTGTTTTTTCTTATCCTTATTGTTAAAGCGCCTTCTCGAAACGGTAATAGAAGCAAAAAAATACTTGCATAAGTTTATTTACAAGACACCTAAATGATTTTGAATTGGAATAACTTAAGTCGTATCGCACTAATTAATTACAGGTTGATTTCTTAAGTCACTTGTAGAAAAAGTCAAGTATTTTATAACTTTTTAATGAATTGAATAGTTTGATTATATCATTTTGATATTCACCAGACCGCAAAATAACGTACTTAAGTATTTCATTCTGTGATATGAAAAGCAGATATTACTAACGGTAACCAGTGAATCACGATTTATTTCGCTTTGTTTTATTTTAAGCTAAATGTTGCGCTGAATCACCTAACAAACTATGTTTTATAATACTCGCTTAAAAGTAATCCTTTTAAAACTTGTTTCAAAGTAATAAAATGTTATGTATTGTCAATTGAAGTTATAAAAGTATTGTAGTAAAAAATAATGGTGTCATACTGATTGAACTATCAAAGTTTTTCCATTTAGTGCGGATTTTATTGAGCGATTTATTCGGTAAAGATAAATGAAACTTGTTTCTCGACTTGAACTGATTAAAAAGGAAACGATACGATTCATGGTAGAAATAATTTTATTGTTATAGTAAGTTTAAATATTTTTATTTATAAAAATTCGAAATTGTGAATTGTTTTGGTATAATTTCGACATTGGTTAGTTTGCTTTTATGAACTTATATTAATATATTTAACCTTACGAAATGTGAACAGCGATAAATTTTTAATCACACGGAACTAAAAAGGACGTCGGAAGTTTTTCTCAATAGTCTTATTGCGTACCATTGTTGTAAAATAAGAGAAATGAGAATAAAAGGGGCGTTATTAAAATTCCCGGACGCATTTGTAATATCTGAGAGATACAGAACACATAACAATACGGTGACATTGTAAGGGACAATATCTTAATCATACGACCCTTATACTAGAAGAATATATTGTTTCATAATTTCTAACCATATTAAGGTATTTTAGAACTATGAAAAATATAAATACACATGGGTGGTAAATGATACGTGATAGCTTTGTTTTATTAACTATTTTTAAATTGTAAATATGTGATAGTTTATCAATGGTAATTCCAATTTAAAAGCGTTCGTCTTAGTAAAGAAGGTCTAACTAGATAAATTATATCTATTACCTTTCTACTTATTCAAGCGTTTCTTTTGGAGAAAACGATAATTGAATACAAGTTTTTTAGTAGAATCTAAAATACTCTTAAATCGCTGACAAAATCAATGTCGTTCTATATTGCTGGATAATATTTTTCAGGAACTATCAATATTCCATATAATATAATTTACCGAAACATAAGTCTATTAGAATTCGACGTAAAATATAAATTGATTTCAAAATTACGGATTATAAATCGGTATTGTTTACATATGAACTTAATAACAAAAGTATATTTTCATTGTGTTCAAACTACACACATTACTTTTAAACAACAATGAAGTTATTTCAAGCACTTCATTTTGAATAAATGAGACCACTCGCAAATTTTAACATATGCCTATTATGAATCCGTGATGCTGATTTTCAGTTCGGCCAGTAGAGTAGTTCTAATTATGAGAACAGTCATAAACTTGAAAGGCACTATATATATACTTTTAAGACACTGTGGGTTACACCTTCTCTATCCGAACGTAACAGGATCATTGCAAACGTTCAAAACCGTATGTATCTGTTAACTTTCAATTTTGTTTTACAACTACAGCAGAAGAGATAAATACTCGACAAAAATATTTACGACTTCAATACGCAGCACCTGTTAAATACAAATGGCTAAAAACGATCAAAACAAGGTCATAGTTTAAAGGATTTCATACTACACCAATCAGCTCGTGGCAGCAAATGGTCCTGCGCCAGCCGGATTGAAATCATTCGGCCCAGCCCATAAAAACCAACTGACAGTTATAAATTAAACGCAGTTTTGAATCGATCTATGCCGGCCACTGTCGTAAAACGAGCTGGCCTGCGGTGAAATATTCAAATGACTAGTCAAATTGAAAATCCAGACTACGAGTAGTTCTAGAATCGGGTTACCAGTGGAAGATTAAAGTTTAAATGGTACTGTATGTATTACGAATTATCGCAATTTTAAATAGTATTAATCGACTCTACAAAGTAATTTTTTTCTCAAACGGTTATGTACATAACAAAATACTAGCTGAGACTCAAAATCTTCTGTAATACTCAAGTAGTACTCACGGTGTTATTGAGAGGAAACACAACTGTATTTGATTTAAGAACTAGTTAGTTTAAAGCAGTTGGTACCTGGATGGACAGAAAATATTACCAGCCCGCACAAGTGTCACCTGGGTGGTGGAAGCCTGATTTCCAATTAAGGAACTAGTGTCAATGCCTCGCCCATCACAAATAAGACAACACAACAAGCAGGAGGTTGGTTTAGACTGCGCGATCGTACGAATCTCGAATATATTTACAAGATAGTGAATATTTAAACACTATGTTATTGTATGTAAATTCAATTGATATACAGAACACTTAAACAGAAATTCCAGAGAGTTAGTATTAATTGCACATATAAACAAGGTTAATAATGCACTTAAAATCACTACACTACACTATTAGTCACAACAAATCCGCAATAGCTGCATTACGTGAATTTGTTAAAATAACACATTTAATCACTCGCATAACTACTTGCCTGTCTTTTTGTAAGTCGCATCCGAATTTATCCTTATTTCATATACTTACAACGTTTGGTGATCATTTGAATGTAGCCCGTGATTAACGAATGATATAAGAACAAAACAATTTGCATACTTGTGTAATATTTCTGTTTTAGGTCTTTTTTTGGAACATTAATTGAACGACGTGTTTATCTATTCAGTGTGTATGATAATCTCAATTTGCCTTACAGGAACACCAAGATTCTAAATATTTGCAGGACACGAATAATATTACGAATAATATTCAAATACGGAATTTATTCACCGGTATTGGTATTAACCATATTCGTCATTTAATGTATTCAATTCAGTAATATGCAATAAGACAGAGCATTAAACTAAAATAAGAACAGAATATTATATTGTTTGGACTCAAGTGCCTTTAGATAATGTAGTTGGCGATGAAAATGATCGATGAAATTCAAAAAAATTTAAATGGGGCACCTTTGTGATTAAACGATGGCTGATGCATTTCATCGTCATGATCGTGATGACAAAAAATAACACCCAAAAACATTATATACACCATATTTTTTTTAATGACAATAGCCGACAAACGAGCAGACGAGCCACCTGATGGTAAGTGGTGATCGTTGCCCATGGACATCAGCAAGACCAAAGGTATCACTGATGCGTTGTCGGCCAGGAAATGA
>DWPT01005688.1:0-12028 GCA_018251895.1 Agathymus mariae mariae
AAGAAGTCAATTTTTTTATCGTAGAAGCTAATGTTCGAAATTCAAATTAATGTTTCTTTTAAATGTATATAAACAGCCAGTAACAGAATTTATGGCAAGACTAGGTAGATTATAACTGTCCTCAACTAAGCCTACCTACATTAGTTTAAAAAAATATTTAATATACGTGCAGATACGGTAATATAAGTACCGATTACTGTTATTTAGGAATGAGATTATGCTTCTAGCTGTTACATTTTCCAAACCAAGACAAAAGGTAAGTAATTAATTTTGAAATGTATTTTTTCCCAGTTTTCTTGGAACCACATCATTATGCCGTAATAAAAAAGTAATGTTACGATTGAAATCACTGTAAAGATCTCATGTCAAGTGTTTAACACACATTAACAGATTTTAACATACAACCACATCTTACTGCTACAACAGTGAATAAGGATAATTATACTATCAACTTAATTTATCACGTAGGCCGTTAAAGTTTTAATGCAATACGCATTAATCTACATTGAATCACATTACAAATTGGCCGCTAATGACACCTCATTTTGTATTCGCCTGTTCACACTTACATCTGTAACTTTTAATCCATCTTTGTCGAATGTGAATTGAATCACCTACGAACTATAAAATTGTTTTCTTCTTTCTTCCTTGTCAATTTTAAAAACATAAATTTTAAATAAATTTTCACATTGAAGTAAACAAAACATTTAGATATTCTATCGTACGTTGACGTCACCACGCAGCGTACCAAAATGGCGGCATTGAACGCTATTGTTATGCACATTTTTAAATTTAAAATTAAATTAAAATTTAAATTTAAAATACCGACGTTTCCAGCAATAAAATATTTCCTTTAGATATTATAATAACATAAATAATTGACAAAAAGTATAAAATTAATTTATGTTTCTAAAAATATTTACGGTTATCTACCTTATCATTTACAACTTTGATTTGTTTGCCAGTGAACGCTCTTTTCATCTATCACCGTTTTTTTTTTCTATCATCACTGTATTCGGTATTTATTTCAATTAATCATTTGAATCCTTATTTATAAAGAAGTATTTAATATAGTAAGCATTTGCTTAGATTTAGGTGCAAAATCACAAGCGTCGTTCTCGTTAAATAGTTTCTCAATACTGAGCCTTATCGTGACTAATTGAAGGAGCATGCTTCAGCCACCACACCTGAATTTTATTGAAAAGCCTTTAATTACAGTCACTCTTAGAATAATAACTGTTATCTTAATATTTCCTTGAGTGTTTATTTAAGTTCAATAATGAGTTTTACTACTGTTTCTTAATATTTTATTTGTATCATACAAGGATTGGGTAGTTTTTCCCATTATGTTACGTGTACCTAAAGAAACAAAATTATATTTGCTATATAAATTAATATTTGTTCTGTATACTATATATGTAATGTGTATTATGTCGGAAACAGTAATGAATACGGTAACTAAACGGAACGCGACACGTGACCCATATAATGGCAGCACCGTCGCTATGAATCACATTCGTCAAGTTGTTCTACAACTGAGATTAGCTAAGGGCACTTGTGTCTCGACCGTGGTAGGGAGAGTGCCTTTCTGCCAGAAACTGTTATACGTTTCGTGGAAGGTTACTATACTCTAATTACCTATTATCCACCCATAAAATTGTCTGACGCTAACGCTTGCAATATTATATATTCGAGTACTTTTAAGTATTAAGATTATAGATTTTAAAATAATGTACATTGAAGCTTCATCGTGATGTCTAAGCCATATCAGACTTAAATACTGCTTATATTTATATGTATTAGTCATAGCTTATATAGTATAATGCTCAGGGAATCCTAGTGCTCGGGTGTGTGAGTGTGTAAACGTTTATTTATTTATTTAACTCATAACCGTCTTTTGTCTCTTTCTATATCGTCTCTGTTATCAAAAAGCTGTTCTGTCCGTTATATTATAAAAACGGTTATATATGTGTCATACAAGTTATTGTTAACCATAAGTAACTTCATTATCTTCATGAAATCTATAATATATATTTGTTTTAAGGTAGTTATTATTGGGGTAGTTTCATTTTCGTGTAGTTATTATTCTGATGTTTATCGCGTATATTATGTTCGCTCTAGGTGAGACGAGTGTATTTAAAGTTCGCGTGTGGCGTTCCCGTGACCGACGATAAAATATCACGATAGGCTTAGGCAAATCGTTTGAAGAAAAGCCTTTGTTATTAGAAAACACCGGTTATGACCTCAGGGTTTTTTATGGGTTTGAATTATTTTCTTTGCTATAAATATTATTTTGTTTAGCTTTTTATCATTGGTAAATAAATAATTTCAAAAATATAGTTTTGAATGTAACGAGTGTCTACGTGTGGGATGTGATGCTAGTGCGAACGAGGAATTTCATGCGAATGTGGATACTGCACTATGTGCAATACCAGAGAACGAAGAACTGATTACAGACAGGGATTTCAGTGTCAGTGCACGTGTTGGGAAATGAGGATCTTGACATTATGAGGGTAGGGTCTTTGCGAATATGAATGAGGACGGAGAAAATCTCCTAGAAGCTGCTGGTGTTTTTGATTTAGCGCCTGTTGACACATTTTCCCAAGAAATCCAAGTTCAAACGGTTGTTCCCGTTAGCGGACACTGAGGCGCGGAAAGCAGTGAAACCTCCGCGCGGCCATTTGTGTAATGATAATATAGAGATATATACAATATAGAATATAAACATAATACAATAAATAAGTGTTTGTGAGTATGTGTGTAATATTTAATATAAATTAGATATACATATATATGTATGAATGTGGGATAAAGGTTTTAATTTTGTTTATCTTGAATAAAGCGGAAACCTGTATAAGGTTGTCATACCGGATATGGCATTTGACTCCAAAATGACAACAAATGTGTATAGGATAGGCCAGAAAGGTAGCATACCGGGTCAGTTCGACGTGAGCAGCAGGTCAATGTTCAGCAAATAGACAAGAAGTACGTTCTGGTGAAAGTAAAGCGAAAAGCAATATTAAAGTATTTGTGCGTTTTCTTAAAATGTTATTTCAGGTTCATTGCTTATTAAAGTCTTAATAACATTCATTTAACACAAAATCCTAATTAGTTAATGACGGTATCTTTTTATTCTTTACGACGTTTAAATCCACAATCCACGCGTTACTTGAATTTCCCAAACTAATTAATCCTAAATGTGCTTTGATCCCCGACTCACTCATAGGCATAACTTAACTACAGTACGCTCTCTGGAAAGTGGTTTCCCTAATTGCGCTTTGATGGACAATATCATGTATGAATGTGACGAAGTTAAATTTTAGTACAATCTTAAAATTATATGATTTCAATGGTTTTTTAACACCTGGAATGGTATACCCACAACATGGAGTATCCTTGTGTGGGAATCACGATAATTGTATCTAAAGCATGTAATTTTTTGAATATATAAATTGTTATTTATAAATACAACGCTCTCCTGCAATGTGATTTTCTGTCACAATTACATTTTTTTTTTTAATTATACCACTACCAAAAAGAAACTAAAAAAATTGTACTCAAAAGCGAAAATAATTAATATATATATATGCGTTACATACTCAAATGTTTGAATCGGTGGATTATGTGTGTAGGATACGAGGACAATAGAGTCTGACGCCCCGCTGGACGCCATAATACTGGTATACACACATAATCTATAAATATTATATTAATAATACTGTAATAAATACAACAAATACAATTGATAATTTGTAGTAACAAAGTTGTTGGGTGTTTTGTTGTTGTTAAAAGGTTTAGAAAGAGCTATATTTAGCAACAAATGTTCTAATAATATTACAATCAACGACTAACACATTTTCACCAAATTCTTCTTGCACAATAGATACATCTTTTATACTTTATTGAAAGCTACGTCTCATGGATAAACGAAACTAGTCAAGCCCGAATTAGATTTGCGGTTAAGACTCCGTACCTAAATCTATTTAAACGTAATTTTATTACAAGTGCAATTTTTAGGACGTAGAATTTTCTTAGGTTTCCAAACCGTAACTAAATATCTTAATTTTCTTTTTAGGCTTAGATAATTATCATTTTTAAATTTATATAACCATGTCACGCATAAAATAAACATTTTCCAGATTGAATATGCACGATTTATTATGTAAAGGATATTTAAAACGGAATTAAAGTACTACAAAAATCACGCGCTTAAAGTAAAAATACAGCTTATAAATAATGACTTCATATTTGTTACTAAGTCACCCCTTTGTGTTCTGATGTATCTTTTTCTATTTGTCGCTCATTATTAAGACTATTATAATTCTTTGAACCATGTTTTACAAAACGTTTCTGCTCTAGCGGTCGTATTTTATTTCTGGAGACCATTTTATCATGTACTACAAAGGGTTTTATTTTCAATACATGATTAAATTCTTTCTTTATAAAAAAGTTTAAGTTAGATGTCTTAAAATTTCTTCATGTGTTGTGTACAATTGAACTAAATAGGTTTTAAATTTTTATAGTCCCTGTGATTTTTTTCAATTACGATAATAGTCTGATTCAATTTTTAAAGCCAAAAGAAGGACTCTTACTTTCACCCGCAAGGAGTGTAAAGTGCAGAAATCATTTTCGAGTCTCAACCGGATGGATAGCAGACGTAAAAGATTAAATGTTAAGGTATTCTGACAAAATACCTAAATAATTGTCATTATCAATTTGTATTATTCTTTTATTTTCTGTATCGGCATGCTTCCTACGTGACAGTTTAAGGTGCAGCATATGTCTATGACAAAATTATGTCATGATGCATTTGGCTCCCAGATTGATGCAACCTGGATTTACAATTGTGTACTATATATATCCTGGTTGTATGGACGGATAATTTAGGGTCATGAGTCCGTACTCGTCTGAAGTTGCACCGGAAAGTAAATGCCATATTGTGATGTTGAACAGAGTCTAGGAGTATAGAAGGCGGCATGTAGCGAGCTCAGTCGTGATTCAATTGCCGCCGTGTGTACACAAATGTGACAAAATATCCCTTCAATAAGTAAATTTTCGTCTTCACAAAACTAGATAGTTTGGACCCCTTCAGTTCAATCAACGTAAGAAATAAAAAGAAGGTGTGACAAAACTGAAAGTCCTAGAAACAGCTAACGTGGCAAGCTAAGGGTTCAAATAAACTATCAGATATATCAAAACAGCGCTCTGTTTATTTTGAATTCGTTTTGTGGATGTGAAGCTGATTGATATACTTTCATTGCAATGTTTCAAATTAATAAACTTAAGCGATTGTTTATCTCGAACCGTGAACGGGTTCCTCAGTTAATATATTAAAGGAAGAAACGTCTATACTTGAACGACTTCAGTACTGACCGATCGGCCGAGTTAAATACTACGAACGTGGCCAGTAGTCGATTGAGAGACTGCTACAGGCCAAATTTCTTGGAACGTTTTCGTGCTTTGGAGGTCATGTTAAACTGCACCTGGTGTTATTTATCAGATAACAATCCTTAAAGTACGTTGGAGGCCATCGGACGGCATTACTTCTGACACCTGGTATAACCACTGATCTGCACTAAGGCGGCGTAGTATGGCTCTTGACCTTCACAATTAGGAGAAGAAAAAATCTATGACAGCTCAAAGCCAAAGGTCGAAGAACTTTAATATCACTGTGACTACTCTCTAAATTTTGTTTGCCAAGTCCAAATGGATGTCATAAAGTAAATCTGAGCCATACATGGAGAAAAACATTTATAATGTTTTTTATTACTTCGCACAATAAAAGTCTTTAAATAGTCAAATTGAAATTCCCTTCGGTATCTTAGCCCATCACTTTCCATTTAACTTAATCTGTTACGACGTGCGGACGATTTACGAGTTATATATAATAGTTAACATTGAGTCCAGAATATTATGTTTTTGATGTGTTTTATTTACAACGAAAAGGCGGGACATCTGAAGGTATTTATTTAATTATTCATGTACATACATACTTGGCAAAGATTAACAGTAATGATTTTAAAGAATTTTCAAAGGTACTGCTTATTTCTTAAGAGATTTCTTCCATCAGACCTGCGACTGGAGACATCAAACCAAGTAGATGAAGCGTGCACAATCCATGCATCCCTATCTCTACGAAACTACAGGAATAACTAACCAAGTAGATTCAACATGCACGTATAAACACTGTAAACAAAGCCATTGTTATGGTAAATGATGAAATGATAAGTGTACCTAACCTATAAATCACCTTGATGGGGATTTTGGTCACGGTGGTGGTAGTGCAGGTCATCGTGTAAGTTAAGGTGGTCGTGCTTTTGTTTATGTTCGATGTGATTGTCATGGTCATAGGTATGGTAGTTAGTCACCATGATAGTGGTGGTGATGATAAAGGTGGTGGACGTAGTGGTTATGGCGGTGGTGGCGATGGTCGTAGTGGTAGTGATGATGGTTATACTGCAGATATTAACATTCATGACTCTGATGGGGTGACGTCTTACAGTTAAAAAGGTACTCACCGGTTTATGGTAATTTTGTATTGCTAAGTTTGCTTGCTATAAACATGATCGATGCTAATTTAATAAAAAAAATTGTTTTGATCTGAAACAACGTGGTAGAGTAAGCTGTTCGTCCGCTCAGTTGCGAAGAAAAATCGTCTTTTAAAGTAGGGTAACTCTAAAGTAGGTCAGCGTATGCAGGATAAGTTGCCAACGGCATGCAGCATATAAATCTTAGTTGATCAATTCTATACGTAGTTTGAAATTTAAACAGAATTTGTAACTTAAATATCTTAACGTCCCGAGTCTAATCTTTGAAGTTGACTTGAACTCCTTATTAGTCTTTGCCGTATACTAAAGACTGGCTTATGGTCCTACAGTAAACTCTCACAAAGGCACCGATATCGGTTTACAGGGTTATTTATTTTAAAGTTGAATGGCCTTCGTATTGCGAGTTTGTGGTTTAACAGCGATAACGAAACGTAAACTGGAATTAACAAAGTTTACAAAGCTATTTCAAATTCAAATTCAAAATCATTTAATCACATAGGTATTCTGTAAATACACTTATGTATGTCATTTCTTGTTTCTACTACCGTTTCTGAAAGGTGTTTTAACATCGAGGAGAAGAAACGGCTAAAGAAACTCCTCAGCACATCTGAAACAACATAGTAATAACAAAAGTTTAAGCCTATGCGGAACCGGTTCCGACACTATTATTTCCAGGCGTCCTTGTCATTATTATATTCATCTATACTATAATATGCTTTGCCTATAAGCTGTGTTTTAATACGCCGCTTAACAGTTCCAATGAGCAACTCACGTACCGACTTAGGAATCTTATTGTAAAAACGAATTCCAATCCCCATAAAAGAACGCTGCACTCTTCTAAGACGATATGTAGACGTAACCAAATTATGCCTATTTCTTGTATCATGATTGTGCGAATCACTATTCAGCTTATACATATTTAAATTATTATTAATTGACCTATCAATCGAACAATATCTCTATATTATTACTTTACAGGAATGCTATTTGAAAAATGTTTAGACATTTTATAGAGTTATATGAGTGATTTTCGATGATCAATAAAAATATATATAATCATATTCAAATTATAATCATAAACCTATACTTCAGAAGCTAAAATTCTGTAACCTCATGTTATTGAAGATCATATATATATATTTTTTTTTTATCAGATAAAAAGTTACTCTGATCACATACGTGTTTTTTCGCTTTATTATTTCACTAAGCGATAAAAACTTTAGATTTTTTAATAAAAAAAAATAAAAAAATTGTATGCTTCGATCATTTTGATTACAGTTCGATACGTAAAATAGCTAAAATCTGGGCAAGCGTCTAAAAAAATCGACTTTAGTAAAAAAGTATACCTTAAATTCAAACTTCGACTACAGGCATATAGCGTCCGAATAAAATGGGTGTGATTTACGGAAATTAAATTATATGTTTGCCATTTCATAACAGGTCACAACACGATTTACCCTCCTGCCAACCAGACGAGGTCACAATCAATATGCGTGTCACTGTCAGCCTTAGTTGTATATATAGATAATATTATGAAATATAATAGCTATCTTCGTTCATGGGTTCACGGGCATCATAACGATAATAATATATGTAGACTATGTATATACACATATTATCAGTTTACATTACTGTCTCTGTAGGCATCTAGGGCAAAAAAGCAAAATCCGTGTATGCAAGGGGAATGTGCAAAGAGAATAGGTACATCGATTCGCAATGTATGATAGAGGCTTCCTAAATTACATGGAAAATTCTGTGCCCTCTCGATAATCGGTAAAAGCCAAAAGTAGCGTCCTTTTATAACGCGATAATCTACAAACGAAGAAAACATTATTTTTATAATCCACAAATCGGAGGCCAAGTAAAAGCTCACTTTTTGATCACAGATTAAAAACATTATTAGGTACATTATATATTAGCGTAACACCAAAAAGGAAAGCTCGATAATATTACGAGTATCAAATACGTAAGTAATTACGACTACTAAGAATTTATTTTTGAATGCCGGAGGTATTTTTATATATAAGGTTTTTTTTGTAGTGAAACATGAGGGTAAACTCTATACAAGTTTGGTGATTCAACATTTTTTGTTCTGACAATTTACACATTTAATTGCACACAGATACAGACTGATTGAATGTATTGGAGCAATACAATAAAATTCATTACCCTCTCTGTGCGTTCCAATTAAGTTTATTTTAATTCATTTGCCATTGCGATTCACGTCAGACTCGCAGTGGCATTCGAACCATCCTGAAATGTCTTTAAAACCACTTTTATTTTAAAAAATGACTTTATATTAAGGTCATATGTTAATTACTCGGTTAATTGAATATTTTACGATGTCATTTAATCTCAGTTAGTATGAAATTATATGAAATTAGTAATTCAAAAAAGAGTAAAAACGAACTTAAATCATAATATATAGTTACCATGATATGTAACATGCTATGGACAGAGGTGTTCAGTATTTATCTACATGCTTGACATTGCAATAAAAAAATCACTAAGTAACTCCCAGAAATAGTTTGATGAAAAAGTAATGGGCTTGCCACGTGGACTTAAAGGTTTTTAGTGGCGTTCAAGTTTCGGCAAATGGAGCATATACTCTTTTTAGATCCAGTAGGACGTCTTCTAAACAGGTCGATGGATGTCCATAAGACGATAACAGTTAAATTGAGAAAGTTCAGACCATCCATAAAATATATTAGAGAGATTGGGAGGAATAAAATATAATATAATTTTTAAACTATTCTTATATGCACACTTGACTTTGAAATACCTGAGAAAATTTATGAATATTTTTTGGCAGTAACAAACCTCTCTTTTGAATCTGGAATGGCTTAGCGTCGGTGACTGTAGACTATGGAAATGTTATGTTTTTAATAAGCACCTAACGCTTATTTAGCTCATTATCTTGCTATTTTATAACATCACAACAAAATTAAGCTTCGCTGTATAAAAGCAGTATCCGTTCGATCAAAAATTCGAACATGGATTTCGATTTCGGGAACAATTCGCAACATTAACTTTTCAATGAACGTAAATGATCCATAAACTGGCCTGCACTCTTATCAACAAGTTCACAATTTGTACTTGACGGTCCAATTTCTTGTTTTGAACTTACGGTTTCTTATAACTAATTTAGGTATCTGACTAATTATCACCATGCGATGTATCCGTCTTGTAGAATCAATAAAACATAGGTTTTCATTCGTAGCCGTTTATGTAAAGTATTACAATTATTAATCGAACTAATTCTGCCATGAGTTCTCGTTGGCATAACTAATAATAAATTAATAGCGTAAGACACGCTGCTCTATGAGTTCTATACAAAGTTTTGTTGAAATATTACACCACTTGTAATATTTCACCGTAATTCTTACTTTTTTATTTCTATTTCGAATTTTGGACACTTTTTTTAATAATACTACGTATGGAAGATTGTGAGATTTAGCTCAATCAAATACGGAGCTGAGCTTTAAGTTAAGAGAGAATAGACTGTTGCTATGTTAACGCCCTTTACCATCCAAAACTTCATCGCCACTTACATCAACTGGGAGTTTAGTCAAGCACTGACTTAGTAAAGAAAGTACGGAACGATTGCTTAACGCACTTTTATTCGAAGGGTATTTGGTAATTTGCGAGTAACAGTCAACCTTCCAATAACTGCCCGTTTTACTTCACTGGGTCTATTCTTACTGATTAACACAAGCCATCAGTAAGTGAACGCTTCGTTGTCTTGGAAATATTGTTTAATTTCTTTAAATAAATTTGTTTTTAAATATATATTTACCATCGTTTAGCTTAATTAGCACTAAGTCTGTCTACCTAGTCAACAATAGATTCTTAGTTTCATTCCCAAACAAATACTTAAGTTATAGATAAATATATTTTTCTTGTAATTTCTTATGCCATGTCATGATATCGTAAGGATATTAGTATGTAAACGCATGCATTCTAAGTAAAATATGTTTCTGATAATTTTACATATCTTAACTAGGTAAATAAATTTAAGTTTACCTTGTTCTCTATCGAGTTTTCAAAGTTGAGATAAGACTTTGAAAATTTGTTACAATTTTTTATCATGAAAGCGTATTCTAAATTTAAAATAGTTTTGAGCAACGTATTCGAGTCTGGTTTTTTTTTTCTTTCTGCTCTTTACATGAATGACGCCGTTACTAATTTATCTTAACATTGATTAAGTACTTAGGATTTTAATATTTTATTTACATAAGTACTTATAATTGAAATGTATTAAGACGATATTTTTATTACTCATTATATAAGATGATATAAAGGAACCATTTCCTACAGGATGACTCACGTGTCTGTCTGTTTTTCACATTTTTTTTTTCTTAATGTGCAAGATAAAATTATTGATGTGCATGAAGTTTGGTGACGCATTGGTAGACGTATAGGATAGATATACTATTTTTGATTATTTTAATTATGAAGATTATAAAAATAAAAGTTTACTCAGGTGCGTTATTCAACATATTATTTTAAAGTTATTTTATGGAAATAAAAATATATATGACTTTTCAAATTATTTTAATACAACAGATAATGATATCTCCCTTTCCATTCTTGATCGTTAAAATTTTTCAACATCATCCTTGTCTTCGCGATAGTTAGCAGTCAGATCACTTTGGAGCTCTGACTGTGCTGATCTGAAAGCTGGCGTCCTTTGAAGTGGTATTCTTTCTCCTATACTGTTTTCCGTTTTTATAAACTTTCATATACAATACTCAGATGAACAGATATGATACGAACAAATGTTCGTACCATCTGGATGCTAACGAGTTATGGTTGTATTTTCAAATAAATATCGACGTATCAGAGATTTAAACCCGTCTAAATATTAGGTTATTCCGTTAGGCAGTTCGAAATACTAGACAAACATACAAATTTCAATGAGCACCTTTCAAATACCTTGGCTTCCACATGGATCGCACTCTAAATTTGGGACCACACATTGCAGAAATAAGTCGTAAAATTGAAGCTCGCTGCAATCACGCGGGCAATTTAAATATTTCCCTCCTGTGACGATAAGGCTTATGCCAATTTATACACTTGTATTGATTACGCTTATTTGTGCTACCAGAACGTACCAGAAGAACTTCTTAACAAACTATCTTCTTAATAATGGTATTCGATTTATCTTCGGCCTGCGTTAGTTTGACAATATCTCCCAGTATCCGTGTGTTGCTCTGTTTAAGCTTCAAGACTAATAACTATCGATGACTGTCAGAAGACGAATTCTTATGGATTTATCCCAGTTCATGTTTTGATACACGATATTAAGAACATTTAGTACACATAGCTGTACATTTATTTTATTGTTACATAATCAGTATATATTATCGGATATGTTTATTTACCTCATATATCTATATATAAATGTCGGAGGAAGCGGAAGGAAGATGAGTTGATTGCTGGTTACACGATGCGATATCAATTGTTTATTTAAAGTTTAA
>DWPT01005689.1:0-12028 GCA_018251895.1 Agathymus mariae mariae
GCACTTTACTTATTTACCTTTTTATTGAAAGAAATACCAAATCAATTAGCTAAATAAAATTGAGACGGACAAAAAAAAATAAAGTATTTATTTACTTTGAATATTAACTAATACAAGAAAATGGGTTGCGATGGTGGCACTATACCAAGGAGAGATGAACTCGTTCGAATGAAAAAGAAGCCTGAGCAAGTAAGTTTCATAAAACTGCTATTACAATTCGTAACCATTTATGTATGTTCGAAGTTTAAATGCTTATTTATTTCGTAGAAAGATAAAGATGCCGAACGTTCATTCAAGTGGCGTAACTGCGCTTTGACACAACAGCCTTTGCAAGAGCCTATAGTTGCATGCGCTCTAGGACGATTGTACTCCAAAGGCGCTGTGCTGGAGGCATTACTAGATAAGGAATCGAAACCCGAAAGCATTGCCCATATCAAAAATATGAAGGTAAACTGTATCTTAATACTGCTTGTAGTATAAGCATCAATGCAGATTTCTCAATGAATTCCAAAACAGAAAATTTTGTTTGAAAATTGTGTTTAGGCTATCAAATGTCCATATTTACCATGAAATTGAACGGAAACCGGGTTTCATAAATTTTCATGTTCGTTTCCCGATTGTAGAGTATATTAAATATACAATATTAATATATCCAGCAATGCATATAGTGTAAAGATGTCCATGGATGCAATGACCATGAACTAACAGATGTTCTGTGTGATCATTTATCATCTTTTGACATAAAAAATATTACTTAAAATATTTTAAAAGCAAAATTTTATTGTAAAGTAAAACCTTACCATTGCTAGAAATTGTATTACAAATTAATATTATTATTGTTATCTTTCAATTCAGCAATTCATATTATATTCAGAACAGATTGCTGATATACATATAAATTAATAAGAACTCAGATTAAATTTGTTCAGTATAATATATCTATTTATAGGACATCAAAGATTTGAAACTGATTAACAACCCAGCATATGTAAAGAAAGAACACTCAGAGGGGGCAGTAGGAGATGGCAGTGCACCCTACATCTGTCCTATCAGTGGGCTCGAAATGACGGGCAAGTTCCGTTTTGTGTTTCTCTGGAGTTGTGGCTGTGTACTCGCAGAACGTGCATTGAAGGAAGTCAGACAAAACCTTTGTCATATGGTATGTAGGTAGATTATTCTTTATTGCAAACTCTCTTCTAGACTATGTATGTAGCTACATCAATACTATATAATCTGATGCACACCTGCCTCTTTGCTCACCTCTCTCAAGCACTCATCTTCAACATGCCTCATGTGCATATCCATTGTAATGCAATTCCCATTAGCAATAAAGTGATGTCTCCCAAAAATGATTTTAATATTTAATGCAGCTACATTATATAATCACCAACCATACTCATGTATTTGCACACATACACATAGAAAAAAAGACCACAAAACAAACCAATATGTACCATGTATGTATACATCATATGTATTATACAACAGGTAAGCTCTACTAGACGGTTTCAAATATAATATAATATCAGTTGAGCTCAAATGGAGTAAAATCAAGTAACATGCACACATCAATAGTTGGAATTCATAATAGTAGCTGTGTGTTCATCTGTATATTTGATATGTCAAGTATATATAAAATGATCTAATATCTTTAGTAACAAACATAATACTGAACTTCGTACATATATATTGAAGTTGTCTATTAAAGAAACACATTATTTTTTTGCAGTGTCAAGAACCTTTCTCTGACAATGATGTTGTAATTCTCAATGGTACCGATGAGGACATTGAGAAATTAAAAGAGAAGATGGCTCTGCGACTCGCAAGTAGAAAAAACAAGAAATCTAAAGTAGATAAGGTTGCAATCAAATCAGAAACCTCAACAGAGGAATCTGCATCAACATCATCAATGCCCACGAAAATAAAGACTCAGAAAGAGGAAATTAAAGAAGAGGCACAATGTAACTCTACAGAGAAAAAAGAATTCGATACTATTCCTCTAGCTTTGCCTCAGTATAACCCAAACAAACAAACTAGGGGGCATTTTGGTTCTTCCAAACGGGCCTTCCCACGAGGTCTAGAGCAGGACCCATCTTACAAGAAGACAAAGAAGGAGTACAGCATTGCCAAAGACCCTCAGAATAGTGAGGTTTACAAGTCTTTATTCACATCACATAAGAGTGATCAGGATCAGCAGAGAGCTCATTGGGTCACATATAATCCATTTTACAACTGATGTCAAATAGTCAGGTATTAGAAACATATAACAGAATCAACCTGTGTAAATCTTTCACACTGTTAAAGATTATTAAATTAAATCTGTAAAAAATTGTTGTATCATATTTATTTTTATATTTCATACCACTTTTATAGTAAATATTGCACTAAGGTATCCTAATGGAATGTTGCCAATTACAATAAATATTTAAAGTTTTGTGCTCTTTGGTAACTAATACTACTCATCCCACATAAAATTAGAATAATAAATAGAACACTTATTTACATACATAAATCAACCTATTTACCTATCGACTTACATTTAAATTGCATAGTTTAACACAATAAATAAAACATTTAAAATTAATTACTAGCGTTCAAATCCATGCACGATTGTGAATCAATAATTTAATTATTCCTACTGGCAGTAGATTTTGTAGGAATATGCTGAAATGCAAGTTTTACAGTACATTGAACACTTTATAATCTGTCCTAATCAAAAGCCAAACTAACTGTCCATTTTTGACACAAGGGATTAAATGACAAGTGTGATTTAGTATAACTACATGCACTTCTACTTGAATAGAAAACAGAAGCAAACGCTGATTAAATGGCTTCCATACTACACAGTGCTGTAAATGGAAAGGTGTCCGGAGTTAAGTGTATATTTTATTAGCATCTTGCACAGACGCCAGCGTGGCCTCTATGATGAGATTGAAGTCTAATTCGTTGAGGCTCGCTTTAGCCGTCAGCAGGTCCAAGAACGTATCCAGCGGGGAGAGCCGCTCGCCAGAGGGTAGGACTGCTAAACCTGAAAACGATATTGAAGTAAATAATCAATCGATCATGAAGCTGTCGATGGAAGAAACTTATATATATTTATTTATATATAATACACCTCAACTACATTATTAATTATACACTATAAACTCGAGGATACACATATACACCCCATCTCTCTTTCGTAAAAGATAAAATATGTTCCAAACAAACTTAAAGAGCTCGTGAGACGCAGCATTAGCTACCCACCGTATCAACGGTCAAGACCGATTGTAAAGATGGAGAAACAGATTATTTTTTCTCACAGGATTCTAAAAATTGTACCAAAGGAAAAAACAAAACATGCTTTTGCTTTGTATTATTTACAGTTGTAACACAGATTATTGCTATAACGACGGCATGGGAGAGGGCGGGGACTCCTTTCGGGAAATTTTATTTATCAAATGGGAATGAGATAATGCTTTAAGATTCCAATCATCCTTAAATCTAAACCATCCTTTATACTACTCTATATACATCCTGTATACTACTCTATAGTATAGAATATACACACAATATTCGAACACTAAAATATTCGAAAACGGTGGTAAGGTTCTTCTAAAATTAATCTCGCAATCTATTTGCTAAAGCATTATTGTCTTTTTTCTTTTACGTAACTAGTCATCAAACGGACAGACGAACCATCCGGTGGCAAGTGGTCACCGTCGCCCATAAACTTCAGTCACACCACATGCATCACCGAAGTGCTGCCGACCGAAAAGGAAGCGAGGACCCGCATTGGTACTGGCTCTCCGACACCGTGACCGTTTCAATTAGATCCGATTCTGACCATGGCATCCATGAGAAAACCATAGAAGTCCCAAATTTGCATTAAGAATGTGCGCGACAAATGGACGAATAACTCAACATCACGCCAACCGATTTCGATGATTATTTTTTTATTGCAAAAGATGTACTTCAAGGGTAGTTTGATGAGAGTTTGTTTGGGTTCTGATTATGGGATCCATGACAGAGTAACGGAACTCATTAATGTTTAGGACCAAATTAACGATACTCGGTCGAATCTTTTGTAGGCTATCCGGATATTTGAGTCACCTACAAGTAATTGTTGTAGTCGAATATGATGATCAATGGAACTCCTTAACGGCTCACAGTAAGGGTGCGATCTGCCGCATTCTACTAAATCGAAGTGATCGAGTTTAAGGTGTTTCGTATGATAAGCGATCGTGAAGCAATCCGAGACGGTGGGCACGTTGCTCCTCCGTCTCATTAGATAGACGATCGTGAAGCAATCCGAGACGGTGACTACGTCTTTCTATATTTTCCCTGTTCAAAACTTTTTTCATGTAAAGCCGATTTTCGAAAGTCTATTTCTGTGCTCTTCGCAAGTCTCTTTTGAAATTGTCCTCGAGGTAGATTTCCCCTGTTGAGATAGGCGTTTCACCCTGACTTCGTTTGTTTCATTTAAACGGCACTGTCTCATATGAACAAAATGTACCTACCTACGTTATATTATCGTAATCATTTGATTGATTTTTAAGTAGTCCAAAATTTTTAATTTAATTTTACCTCCGAGAATTCTAAAAAATATTTTATCATTGTTTTTCAGGTATGTGTTGAGTTACGATTTGAAGCGGGTAGGTACCACCTACCTTCTTGCGTGGTCAGCAAGATCGTACCTTCATATTGATGAGTAGAAAAAGTAAGTTGATTATTAAGTTGTAGAAGAATAAGAAATTATTATTTTTTACTTTTTAGTGCATATTAATTTGTTTTGGAATAGTTTGTTTTGAAGTCGGTGTTTTTTTTGTTAAAATATTTATTTATAATGATACTGCCGTGAATTGATATAAATTACTGTAATTGATAAAACATATTTAAATTATTTTATATAATATATTATGATAAATGCTAAATGATATATGCGAGTCGCGACTGAATACTGATAGACTGCGAATAGATTTGACCGCATCTCTGACGAGTTATAGGTCGCCGATGACATCTCGGTGTTTCACCGAACAGATTTACTGACTGTTACTGTAAGTATTAGTATCACTTGCGTCGGTGAGGTGAAACATCGGGAGGTACCGTAACGTTCTCAAAGGTGTGTGAAGTCTGCCAACACGCAGTTGAGCAGCGTGGCAGACTATGACCTGAACCTGATAAAAGACCCGAGCCTACAAGTGGGACAATATGTACTATAATGACGACGATATGATGACTGTAAGTATCTATTAAGAAAAATGTAAATAAGTTTGCAAATATTAATCTGTATGTTTGTACAATAAAAATAAATAAACGAAAATGGAAGCGTGTTTGTTACCGGTGTCGGGCGCGTGACGCGAGGGCGCGCGGTCCCGGTCGCCGCTGAGCAGCGCCGCGGCGTGTTGACGCGCACGCAGCGGCAGCGCCGCTCGGTGCGACCACGCAGCCAGCGCGCGCCGTGCGCGCCCGGATCCCACCAGCTGCGCCAGTCGCAGCTTGCGACACACCGACCGTCCTGCCGCGTCGTCCTTCGCTGTACACGCACACGCACTATACAAGTACTTCAGTCAACATCCCGGCCGCTATAAACTACCGATCTACGCGTATGTCGTAAAAGGAGGTCAACACTGAACATTAGTGATAACATTAACTGATATGGTATGGCACAGCTGGTTTATAATAAGAACGATTCCAACGTAATTATTGCACGTAGGGTGCAGCTCACCACGTTTATTCGCCACAAAAAAATTAAACCGCTTCATTATTAGCAGTATAGACCTAAAATACGCTATATTAACAGCATTGAATTTTAATTAACATCTTTATAAATGTTTAACTGATCGTTTAATATGAACATAATTAAATTGGTCCTTCGAGCCCAATAAGTTAGGACGTGAGCTTAGGTAAACTAAAGTACTCTACAATATGTTGATATATTTCTACGGACTCACTGGCCATGATGGCCTTCATGACGTCAATCTGCAGCTCGAACACGTTACGGTGCACACGCTGCAGGAAGGCGTGGAAGCGCAGCGTGCGGTAGCCGAGGTACGTGAAGAACGAGCTAAAGCCGGCGGGCAGCGGGAAGGCCGCGCCCTCCGCCGCCATCGTGTACTGCTCCAGGATGTGGAACAGGACCAGGGCGTGCGTCGGATCCATCTCATCGCTGAAACACGTCGTCGAACTCAAACCACAGAAAAACCATCATCATTCATTTCATACACACAGGTATTTAATACATTACAGTGCTTGTTGTCCAATTTTAAACTGTGCTACAAGGTGAAGCTCGTGCATCCTGTGCTAACTAAAATTACCCAGTATTCTGTGTATAAACAAAATGGTCGTAAAGATTGGCGAGAAGTGCTTCAATAATTTCATTATTGAAATTGTCATTACTTTAACTTCTCCATTATTATAATTAAGAAAACGCTCTCACTAGTGGGGAAGAATAAATGGATAAAAAACTCTTCTCATTAAAAATATCACTTTCATCAATATTATGTGCGATGTTTTTTATGATATTCAATTAGCCGGCGCGGAAAAGACAGTCGAGCAGTGGGGCAGTATAACGATACTATTAATAGTAGAAAATATAGTAACCCAATAAACAATCACTTCAACTATAAGTATTGCGTTCCCACAGTGGACTGTCAATGGTATGAAGCTCACACATTAATGCCTTTGCTTCACGAATCCGTTTTGAATCACATTGACATACGAGTAACAAACCAAGACCGAAGAATCCGCAATTGAGTACGGGCCGTTCGTTCCACAGACGAGATCGCCAACGGAACTGCAAGGTTATCTATTAATGGGTTTATTCTATTTATTTGGAAATAATATAGTAATCGAACATGCAACCGGAATGTTAAGTGGCAACCTCGACTAATCTCTAGTCATAGACACTGCAAACAATTCTAATCGGTAAGTATGCGGGAATCTAATCAAACGCAAAAACAACACAGTACCGTGCACCATCAATAAAACCAAAATATATCCAATAATATCACCGAACATGTTTGAAAAAACAACCAAGGAAAAGCAACGATCAAGCCCGAGTGACAAAATTATCACTAAAAAATAAGCTGTGTCACGCAAACCATACAATCCGCCTCCGGCACGGAGCAGCTACAAAGTAAAACGAAACAAACGCCCTTTGACAACAGAAACAAAAAAAACAAACGATCGAAAGGAAACACACAGTACACGACGATACCAAGCGTTACGGGAGTACCAGTAAAATTGGGAGCCATCGGGTCCATTCGGGGCAACATCGGGTCGGACATTTTTTTTTGTATTTATTTGTATTCATATTTTTTTTGTATTTGACATCCGATTGAATAAGTACGGCTCGACTGAATTAAACGAAGTATATACTAAACAAAATACCAAAAGCACCGGTCTTATTACATACATTTTTAATGTGTACATCCATTCTAATAAATAAATAGTATGTATGTAATACTAAACTAATATGAACCGTCAAATGATTTTTGTTCATAGTACATATTTCTTGATTTGATTAAATGAATATTCGTAATTTAAATTTTAGTCGATCTTCACCGGAATCGGACTTATAACAGATCATCTCATACTTCAGCGAGCTATCATTTAAATTCAATAATGAAATGTTTGTGAAGTGTTTCTCGGTAGAGCATAATTTATCTACGTCATTAGGGATAAAAACGACATCGCATCAAATTGCATGGAATGGGAAGACCCTAGAAGGACTTTTGGTTACGTGGAGCTTGCGCATTTGTTGATTAGAGCCTTTTAGCACACGCCCGACGCTGCATTGATAGACCCGAGGTGTCAAATATACATGTAAGCGAATCCTCTCGGCTGGTGCGGCAGCGGCTGCGCGGCGGCGGCGCGCACGGCGGCGCGGCACAGTGCCCGCGACGCGTCCAGCTGCGCCGCGGCCCAGCGCGTGGCGAGGGCGTGCACGCTCGACTCCAGCGCCGCACCTCCCGTGCCCCCCGCGCCCCCCGCACCCGCACCCGCGTTCGCACGCCCCTCGCTGCCCTCCCCGCCTCGCATCAGGTGCACGCTCACAGCGCGTAAGTTCTGTACCACATCACAATCACCTAACTCAACACACACAACAACAGTGCGTTCCTCCGCCGTCTTGCCCACGGCGAGATGCTGGCGTGGAATCTACATATTTGTAGGGTGTCCATGTGTCCATGCACCAGAGCGTGAACTCGGTGGAACAATGGTCCTCCGGGGCGATACTATCGTATCGTGTTGTAGTATCGCCCGGTAGCTGGCTGCCATCAAACTAATAGTAAGTGGACGGCCCGGACGGCCTACGGTTGTGTGGCTGAACGTACACTAACAGCGTAGTGACACGCTTTTGATAAAAATAAACCGAGACCCATTACAAATTATGTAACTTTAAAGGTTACACATTGTTTTCTGTTAAACAATATTTTGTATTTCTCTAGTGCAATTTGAATATTTATTTAATAAAATGTTAATACTTGTTATTGGAAAAAATATCACGAGATACAAATCCATTCCGCCTTTTGACTGTAAACATTATCTTCGAAATGGACTGGCCTGGCTGTGCGCGGTGTCAACAACCACAAAACATGAATATGTAACATTGAGACGACTGACCGCGGCGACGACGTGCTCCTGCTTGCTGGCGGTGCACACGTCGAGCTCGGGGAAGGGCAGCGCGTCGTGCGGCGCCAGCGACGCGCGGCGCGGCGGCGGCCCGCCCGTCGGCGACATCGGCGTGCTGCAGCGCGACAGCGCCTCCGGCTGGTGCACGCGCGTCGTTAACGTTACCGAGTGATTGTCGCACCATTGAGTAAACTCTGTGTTCCGGCTTCTCAATCAATTTTTTTATCGATATGTTGCAATTTTTTTATTATTTAAAAGGTCGAGCAATAGGATTTTTAATGCAATCGAATCACTTAAAGTACTACATTAAAAAAATACGAGGTATATATATAGGTGTATATGTACATATATATATATATATAGATAGGGCTATATTTCAGGACAAATGAAATGTAATTCACAGTTCTGTATATTTTGAAATTACGATGGTTATGAAACATACTCTCTCGGACTTCGTTTGTTCCCGTTCGTCGTGTTTTGGCTGCCGTCGTATTACTATCGACATAATTATATACGCTGATCGACGAATGAATACAAGATAGTTGAGCTTTTCAAAAAATTTTACTTATGATATTCGATAAATTGATTAGGAAGATGGAGATAGAGTCCTATCGCTAGAACAACGTTCTATCAGGCACGCGTTGATAATAACAACAACTACTCACGCACCGATGCGATCTATATATATGTGAGAGCTGAGACCTGATAGGCGGGCAGGCTGAGCCGCAGCCGGTCGCGCACCGCGTGCGGCTCGAGGCGCGGCGGCGCGGGCGGCGCGGCCAGCGCGCGCCACAGCCGCGTCCACGCGTCCTCCGCGAACTGCGACACGCGCTGCCGCGGCGCCAGCACCACGGCGGCCGCGCTGCGCCACACGCCCGCCATGCGCACAACCACCAGCGCCGAGGCAGCCTGCCGCAACATGCACGATTTGACGGTCGTCATGTTATGGCATGACTATATGTCCATGATATATAACCAGTATCATCACTGACATCAAACACGCCCCCGGCGGACGCCACTCCATCATATACGATGAACTATCTTCACCCTGTCACTAAGACTAACCATCGTGTAATGTAGTGGAATGTGTTTAATTCCGAACTTAATCACATCAAAACAAATAATGAAGCGTCCTTGAATATATTGTAACTAAAACTGAAGCAAAACGCTCGTTAACACCCAGTTCACATTATAAAGGCAATGCTGTGCTGTGCTGTGACTGCAAAGAAAGAGCCGTTAACACCAACGAGTGACACTGACCTTCACGTCGGTGATGCGGAGGTGCATGGTGAAGGGCAGCATGGCCATGAGCGGCTGAGCGGTGGCGGCGAGCGCTCGCCGCGTGTTGCCGAACGTGGCCGCCACCAGGTACTCCTGCATCACGCGCTGCAGTGCGCCCAGAGTCCCGCCCTGGTTCACGCACATCCACGACACCAACTGCAACAAATTGCAGAAAATTTACAGTCCTATATCTATTTTAATGTTATATAAATATAATAAAATTGTAACTGATCGTTTTCTGTAGGTACATGAAAGATTTATATGAAAAAAACCATGATTAAGGGCCTTTATTGACGCAATAGAACGCAAAACAATAGTTGCTAGAATTGTTGTCTGTATGACTGTTTGTATGAGCGTTTGTTCTGCTAAACACATAAACGGCTTATCCGTCTTTGTTACGGTTTACATTAATATTTTGCAATAAGCGTCACCTAATCCGTTCATAAATATAAAAGTTAGGAATTAAAATACGTACTTCTAATTCACAGAACGCGAAAAACCCAGTCCTAAAACAATGCAGATGCTATTTTTAAACGTTGCTGAAGCGAAGCGAGCGCAGTTTGCTAGTGATACATAATAATACTTTGCGAGATCTCAATATTCAAATCCTTGGTTAGTAACAAACTATGTAAAACTGAATTCTTAAAAACACCAACTCATGCATAAAAACTTTTTACATTGCCTTGTTAATAACATTTACATGCTCGTAATCAATATAAAAATTGATGTTCTGAGCCACACCGCGACTGCATAATGAACAACAATTTTATTATTTTGTACACAGAACAAAATAACAAGAAACAAAATATTTATCAAAAGTTTGTACAAGGGCACTACTTATTTCTATTTAGAAATTTCTTCCACTAGACCCAATTAATGGAAAAATGATACAGTAACGCGAATTTAGTACTTACCTAAATATTTGTTGATTCATTATCACACAAACTCAATATGATACAAACTCTAATATAACATCACAAACATTTATTTGTCACATAAATGTCTGCCCCGGCCGGGATCGAACCCGGGACTCCTCGCGCGGCAGCCACGGTCACTACCAACTGTGCTATAGGGTCGTCTAATACCTAAATAATAATAATTATATATCAAACACGATATTATTATATATACTATATAACAATATTAAATACATACAATACATATTTATTGTATACATATTGTTACGTGGCATGATACACGGTGGTTCGAAAAACGACAAAGTTCTATCACATAGACTTTAATGCACTTCAACACTAATAAATAATCGCAATTGCACTGGTAAGATCGCAGGTATTTCACTATGTAGACAGAACTCTTCGCTTTCGTTTACAAGATCCAATTGACCTGCCCTGCTCGCTTCCAGGACTTTCCACATCTTTCGCGTCAATATTGGAAAACAATAGAACACACATGAAATAGTTAATATAGCAAACATGTACGCGATATTCACCATTTGCGCAAGACATAAGGACGAATCGCCTTACCTGCTCGAGGTAATTCTTATCAGTGGCTGGTTGTTGTGGTCACCGTTCACGAACCTTCCTAACAATATTTTAATTGGATGTCTTGAGGCGTTAGCTGTGTGCCCTGCATAACACACTTGGAGGATAAGCAAATGTAATTGGGATAACAGGGCCATGTGAGATCTTAAAGCTCTTCAGATTCTTTCGTAACTGAGATATTCCATCGCAGTTGTTAAGTCCGAAGATAAAGCGAATAGACAAAGTTTTACAAGCGCTCAAGTTTATTTAGGAGCTCCTCGGACATCCAAAGAACAGTCACAAGCATAGGTTCAAGTAATATGCGGGCTAGTAAAATTTGTTTTTAAGGGCAAGACATTTTTAAGTCTTCTCAGCGAATGCAAGAAGTGAACGTTCCGGCTGACTTCAGCGATGTTTTGAGGTTAAATTATTGTCAAATAACAATTTTAAATTCTTCGCTGTATCGGTGTAAATTATAACAAACAGAAGGTGACGGCAGGTTTCATTGGCCAAGTTGGTATTTGCTACTAATTGTTAAAGCTTGTGATTTACTAGGATTTACGAGGAGTCCACGTGATCTAGACAATTTGCGGACACGGATCAAATAAATTAATAAATAATGCAGTGATTGCCTCTTATCCCTTTATAGGATT
>DWPT01005690.1:0-12027 GCA_018251895.1 Agathymus mariae mariae
TCGGTGTGCGCGCGCATCGTAAAAAATTCACTCTCATCATTTTTCCCAATCGCGCCAAAAGAAGTATAACTTCAAAATATATATTACTTCTAATAAATAAAATGTAAAAACAATCAAATTTTTGCTTACTACCCTCTTAATGGAACTTACTCTTTAAATTTTATTTCCTATATCACGGGAACAAACAAAAAATATCCCATATGATGACCACCTAATATACGTTGTAAATGTGCTAAATATTATGGAAATATAATCTGTGGTTTCCACCTGATACGTGCACGAAAGGCGAGCATTTCATTAAAGCCAAAAAAGGCAATGTTTTATTAAATGTTTTATAAATGTACAAACTATGCCTTATTTCAATTTAAAAATATGAGACGTTCCTTATATTCTTATTATTTTTATTAATAAAGCTTATTTCAGATTTATAACAAGGCATTGTAAACTTACAATACCCATAAAATACATGGGTCACCGTCGGCGCGTCTTGTGAATATAAACTAAAATAAATTTCTTCTTTATAAGTCTAATATGGAGCCGATTTACACTTGGTTTTCACGGATTTAATACCTATTAATCCGCTAAAAACTAACTCGCGAGCAGAAACAATAATAATAAAAGGTAGACATTCAAACCCCTGCTAACGCGGAAAGAATTAGTTCACAGTGTTTCGGGTGGTATGGACACAATATACCGTTACAAACATCCATGAAGCAAAAACGGACATTTATCTGCAACATAAATGTTTGCCCCGGCCAGGAATTTAACCCGGAACTCAGACAGACAGGCAGACAGATATGGTCTCTACCAGTTGGGTTACTGAGTAGTTCCATAATTTAGCTATGACAAACAACCTAAAGTCTAACTCTATCATACATCCGATACATATTCTAAATAACTGACGAGAGTAAGAACACAGCTTAGCTTTACAAAGTTTAGGTATTTCTGTGGTATATTTTGAACCGCGTTCCGCCCAAATTTAATTACAGCGACAAGGAAATCTTAAGAAAACTTGTGGTGTGTTTGTTGAAAAAATGTCTTTTCTAGTCATTGTATGAGCATAAGCCGTTCAGGTAAGCTCGGAGGCAATCGGCCAAAGACCCGGGTTCGATGTCCGACTCATACCTACGCAAGCCTTTACGGGTGGGTCTAGACATTCATTGACCTTTATTCTTTGGAGTAAGGCCAGACCTCTTTTAATGCAATCAAAGGCCTAAATGTTTGAATTTTAATCTTTCCACTTTTCAAATTTACTTTTTAACTTTCAAATCTCGGTCGGACAAGGGCGTAACTAATACTCTTAACATCGTCACCAAAACCCCCGTAAAACCCATCGTTCCCTCATCATAATAACTGAGTGCTACGAATTCTGAATCAAACACATATTCTGAATTTTGCTACTAGCGGTTATCCATCCTATGTCGGTAGTTGCGTTGCAATCATTTATTAAGCGCATAGGTTTAAAAATACGTAAATAAACGCTCACGCACCTATACAACCAAGACGCGATAGCAAACGTTAAGCCGGGAGTCAAACCCGAGACCAAACGTTCAGTAGACATAATAACTGACTGAGTTGCAGTCGTCTGTAATACCTAAATAAGATTTGTTAAACTTAAAGGTCACTACACAATCTCCGCGCGCATAATTTATTTTTTCTCCGTTTATAGATAAATAACGATCGATTAATGGTGATTTCATGCGATGCACGCAAAAAACTGGACAAGTATAACACACGGCTAATGGAGGGTTCCGTAGACGGAGAACAATACATAAGATTCAATCTGTTACTCATTATCTTAATGTAGTTCACAGTTAACTGAAGATTAGTGTTGTAAGTTTAATGCTACCGAATATTATTACATTTATATATATATATATATATATATACTTAGTTAACAATGAAGTCACTAAAATATATGCGATTCATTAATTTGTACATTTATATATCTGTTTTCTTTTAATAGATTAAAACTATGTCTAGTTAAATAATTATCTTTTCATTAAATGTCGGGTACATCGTATCAAGGTCAAAATGTGGAGTGGAATCCCCACTTTCCCTGTAATCCCTTTAGATGTAAGCAAATTTTAATCTTAACGCTAAAATATTTTCTGCTGTATATTTGTCTGTTAAGACATGCTCGACATATCAGACATATATTTTGCATGTATCTGGTAACTTACACCTTCGTTAAAAGGCTTCTTTTTGTTACTAATTCGAAGCAATTAGAAGAAAACAACGTTTTCCATTGCTTAAACTTACTATTTACAAGCTTACATCTTTGGGGTTTAAAACAATATCCATGTCCAGCGTCTCGAGAAAAAATACTTCTTATTTTCATAGCTCGTGTAATAAAAAGTTATTTATTGTATCAGCTAAAGATTTTTATATAATTTATAATGTAATGTATAAAAACTCAAAAATAAAAATGTTCATTGTGAACTCTCATCCTCTGTACTATACCATGATTTGTTAATGCATCATTAATAATTATCTATGCGTCAATACAATGAGGTGACGCCATTTCTATATTAAAAATATATATTAAAATTTAACACTCCCTGATATCATAAATGAAGGAACTCCCAGCTCGCTATAAAGCTATCGTTTTAAGTTTGAACTCTGACCTGACGCAAGCAGAGTAAATGTATCGTTAAAATAAATCTGACATAAAATCCCAATTTTATATCAGGGGCTCAATTCATGTGTAAGTCCCATCAGACTTTCCCTGCTCATGGTGGACTTTTCTGAATAACGGACCAGACATAGCCCTTAAATCCCTTCTGTAGTAAGTCGCTCGAATCATCGCAACCCGACTTGATCAAACAAATCTGCGGTGGTGAAGTTCCTGATCTGGATAATAATAACAATATATCTTACTCCACCACCATGTCATGCTGGCCAAAAGTCCGCAGATATGGTTATACCCCAATTACATGAGAGAACAAAATTTGTAAACACCAATAATAATAATAATATAATCAATTTATTGCCTCTGAAATTCTTAAACAATAGGTATGTTTTTATCGCGTTGGTAATATGGGATTACTGAGCTTGTGAGCTGTGGCCCCGTGTAGCGCTGGTTTTCAGTCTGTCCCTCCTCCCCGAGCTGTTATACGGGAGATTTGTCCGTATCTGACTATCTACTTCTCAAATCTATTGCAATGTTGAAATGACATTTAAGTGGTGGGTGGCAACCTGTCGGTGATTCTGTTAGTGGTAGAAATATTCAGGGGTACAGCGACCATCATATAGCTCGTTTGTCGTTTGTCTACATAAAATGAACGAACCTGGCTAAAAGGTCTTAAGAATAATCATTATTTATTATCTTTATACAACTAAAGCTAATTGTATTATTGTCATTAAATTAACATTAATTAATTCACTTATAATCGATAAGTTTCGTTGTCATTAAGTATAGCAAACATCATTTGTTATTACGAGTAAAAATAATGCAGAGACACACAAGCGGATAAGTTATTATTTTGGATACACTAGGTTACGCCGTCCTCAGTTCATACCCTTAGGACGTTCAGAAAACTTTTCAAATACCTCTCCATTGACATCAAGGGTTTTTTTTTTCACGAGTCAAAACCAATTTCCTAGACAACTTTTCAATACACCTCAAACATCTCTTCTATAGCCTGCTCGAATGCTGCTGGGGCATGTTCTGGCAATGGGAACCGTAAGTAACCCTTTGAGGGTCGAGTGCGATGTGACTTGAAGACGCATTTGGCACCTCGCTGACCTTAGCAGTGGCCATTGGAAAATATTTTGTGTTATTAAAGGAATTGATACCAGGTAGTCTATTGGAGAAATAAATCATAAATTCCATACTTCTGTATTTCTTTATCGCATTAGTTGCTGGTCACGGACCATTGGAGTATTTTTTTATTACAAGTAACAACTCCTAATATTATACACTAATTACTTGACTAAGATACTTAAGAAAACCAGTTATTACAATCCAGTGAATAATTATGTTATTTAAATTAATTATTAAATGTTACGGAAATGTTACCAGTAGGCATTAGATAAAAATACATAAGCAATTTAAAACAGCCAAAAACGTATCATTTTTAACAATAGATTTGATTTGAACGCTTTGTTTTATTCACCTTTTTAACGAGGTGACAAAAAATATGAATTAAATTCAAATAATTTGACTTGCACCAAAACTGTTGCGTGCAATTATACTACGTTCAATTTGAAAAACGCTATTGGATAGGTAGCAGTGGCCAGTAACCACCATGCCGCTATACAATTCCTACCCGTATATCATACTGGTAATACACTTTTAACGTGAGCACGATGCAGCCCCGGGGACATTGCCACATAAATCTTGGTGGAGACGTATATCTACGTACGTACAAGTGTATGTATTAACATTGCAATGTATCCGTCTGGTCGCATCGATTCAGTGTTACTGTTAGGTACCTCTTAAAATTCATAATCATTAAACTGGATATTTAAAACAATTAAATTAAAGAACAAATTTTGTATAATGGTACTGCTAATACAGATACTTAAGACAGTACAGACAATCAAGTGTAGCGTGCACACTGCAATGTAACATAATAATTTAAAATCAATTATATTATCAAAACTTATTTTATTATAGTAAAACGGGTACTCATGATTTTCATGCGTCATGATTGTGTGTGTTTTTTGGACCAAACAACATTTATGTATGTTAATGTTCGCGATCACATAAACTTAAAATCACATAAATTAAAAAAAAACCCTTGGTCTTGCTGATGTCCATGGGCCACGACGACCACTTACCATCAGCTCGTGTGATCGTTTGTCGACTATCATATTACACATATACACCTCAAATTATTTTTTCAAATACGACTTACTAGCGAATTGTTTTTTAATGTTACCAATGAAATCACGGATGCGATGGTAACCAAGAAAGTGACGGGGAACCCTGACTGGCTCTCATATTTTGCAACCGTAAATGACTGATCACGGTTGATTTTTGTGTAACGGTAGCTAGACAGGCAATTTTGACGGGCAGGTAAAGTTCCGTCTTATCTTACCACTGTGGACGAGTACGGTTGACCTTCGACAGGGGGGACTGTACACTTAGAGCACCATGGGCTAGGGAGATTGCATGTGTGTTAAGGATAGATGGAGCCCGTAGTAAGATGAGAATGTCGGATTAGTTAGTCCATAAAACCCCTTAAAATCAAAATTATTTTATATTAGCAAATGTTGAAACTCCTTACTCTCAAAACCCTCAGACAAGGCATAACGAAAGCTACCTAACGATAACAATCAGCTTTACACCCTTCACTGATCCAACTCCTGAACGAGCTTGAAGTTGCCAAGTTGCTGATTACTTACGATGCCCACAAGTTGTAGCTTTATTTTGAAAACTATAGTGATGCCGTCATAAACCATACGTTATAGATACTCGACACGTGCTGTCGAACAGAATACACAAATTATAGAAATGACACGTCGACAGTTGATATTTTGTGATATTCGTTAATTTTTCCGATCCAACTTTCATAGTTGTTAGTCTGTAAGGTATTTATTTTATGGACCTCACGGTTTGAAATAAAAATAAATTGACATTTTGTAATTAATGAAGTTGGTAACAGGTGTAGATCTGTACCTAACTGTGTTGACTGACACTAATCCCAAGGCCGATTAAACCATGGCACCAGAAAGTCTCTTGAATTAAAAAGAAAATCTGGAAAAGATCTGTTCTTTCTTATAACAGATTAATTTTCTTACTTGGTACGTCGTGCTGATAGATGAATGCAAAATTATCAAAGTCCATTGAAGATGCCTGGCATTAGATCATACACTTTATGTGACGTGGTATGTTCATAACAACTTGCCTGAGCAACGACTTGTGTTATTTACAGGTATTAGAAATTAGAAACAACTAAGACTGAACTACTGGGGTCAGGGATCAAATTCAGGACTTTTCGCTCAACAACCAGATTTATCAACTACCATACAAGTACGTTTCCATACAGAAAATATTCGTAATACATACGAGTAAATATCCGTGAATCATTTCTACCCTATATTCGTCATATACTCAACACTTATACCGGTATATCGTCAGTCGACAACAACATGAATACAATTTGTAAGATAAAATAATGATTAAGGTTGCGAAATATTGCGTCACGAGCGGACCACGGTGCATGATTAAACTTGCAAAAGCAAAATACAACCAAGTAAAGGTTAGTCGCACTAGTGAGGTGAGTATTGGTTTATCGATATTTTTATTAGCATTAAATTGATTTACTCCCGCATTAGCTTAAGCTTCGGTCACAATAAGTAGAACCATAAAATCGGTACTTTTGTATCATTTAAATTTCTTGTTCTTTCGTGATATTAGAAAGTACTTGACTATTTCATAATTTTTAAGCACATGAATTAGGAATTTCACTACAACATTCTATATAAATTATTCCGTTATTATAAAACTTTATTTATTTCTAAAATAAAATATATTTTTATATTTTTTTTTACACAGGAACACTACTTATTACTAACATTCAAGATCTAAAAATAAACTATGCAACATTAAAGCCTCTCGCATTCTCCTTTGATCCCAAAGCTGTTGAAAGAGATTTAAGTATTACACTTCTAACCAAATTTTATATCAATTAAGTGTACATTCATTTTTAAATAAATCAAATCCTCTCCGTCAAACTCAAATTTCTTGAAAGATTTTTTCTTTTGGAGGACGTATCAAAATTACGATTCTGGTTGTTACCATCACAGAATAGGGGTTAAGCCATGTTAGGGGCTTTCACTTCAAGCAGTATAAGAACCTCCGACCCTTGGGTAGACCACTAAGTACTTCACTAGAAGATTAAGTACTAATTGAGTAGTGAAAATAACCCAACATTACAGAGGGCTGGCCATTGGTCCAAGCCACACTTACACATTTTTTTTAGTTAATTTAAAATATATCATGTAGTAAAGTTTATCTTACACATTATCGTGATAAAATGAAAATCATATTTGCTTCTCTGGTTAAACAAACTATTTAATTAACAGTTTAATTTTGCTTATACTGACTGACCTTAAAACAAACAAAGCCTTGATGATGAAAGTTGGTGACTGTGTCTGATCTGACTGTGGAATATTTATACCGATATAAAACCAACATATTATTTACAAACGAGTCTATTAGGGATATTTTTTGTCATCTGGCATACTTATGGCTGTAGTAATATGTCAAAATAGTTGCACAAATATTTTAGTCACAATAAACTTAAAATCTATACATAGGTATAGAAAAATTTTAACTGATCGCTTTCTGTAAATTAAGGATATATGAGAAAAACTATTAATAAGGTCCTTTATAAACGCAATAGAATCCTAAGAAATAAATGAATTAATGATATAATATTGAGTTAGTCTTAACTCACAATTTTCGAAAATCAAAAAAAAACTACGCCTTGCGCTTCAAAATAGCACCTACAGTGAGAATGAGTTTTTCTCGTTCTAGGAATTAGAAATACATAATATATATTAATTTATTACATTGTTATTTATACTTTATTAAGATTAAGATGAAACGAACTTTAAATATTAAGTGATGCTTTCTGCAATACACTAGTGAAAACCTTAATGAAATCTGTTAAGCGACGGAGATTAGCACGAACAAATGCACATAGAAACACAAAAAAAAATATGATAACTATTGTTTTTGGGTTCTATTGCGTTAAGGACCCCTAATAATAGTTTTTTTAATATGTCCTTCGTGTGCAGACAGCGAACAGTTAAAATTTTATAATATGTATTACACACGAGAAACAGAATCCTAATGCAGAGGTATTTCCTATCGTTATATTGACATACTGTATCGTAATAACCACACAGATGTTGTATGAATGCGTGTTTTTAAATGAGACGTTTAATTGCAATATCAGTTACAAATCAATTAGCATAATAATGAAACATAAATGTACTAAGTGTTATTAGATATAACTGTATTTATTCTATTTATGATAATATTAAAACGCAACGTTATTTCATATTACAAAATGTTCACGCTTGTTAGTTATTTATGTCTTGAAAGATTTTATCAAAATATTACCTCCTGAGCTAAATGATTAGTTATTTTTATTCGGATACATAAATCCATCAATGTCATGTTCTGTACATTAAATATTATGATACAAAACGTATAGCTTTGGCAAACAGCTGACATGCTTTAGTGTCACGTTTCAATTTAGTTAAGGAGAATGTATACATACAACATTCTAATTTAAATTATGTTTTGTGCTCGTCAAAAAATTGTAGTAATGAACCAGCACATCGTCAACGATCTCAAGACTTTTTTCTGTTATCGCTAAGCCTAGTAGTTCTCGACCATCGTAATTTAAAATCATTAATTACTTGGAATTTTCACAATAGCAATAGGTGAGTCGTGTAAAGGTCAAAAGACGTTGCGTCGCGTTTTTAGCTGCGTCGCTAATTTACTTTAATTATAAAAATTCAGTTACCCAACTTATACATTTGTAGAGGACAAACAGGTTTAATTTGTTGAAATATAAACATTTTTTTATCGAACTTTTTAAAGTTCTTTCGCATCACTAGAGTAGCGCTGCACCGATCATTGACAATTGGATCGTGATTCGTGACCAAAATATACGTATCCGCTTATTATCTTAATAATTTTGTATAGGCTTTAACGACTGACTCTTTTTAGCAAATCCAAAGCTCCACTTAACTGGTTGTTTGTAAGAATACGTAGCTAATTGTTTTATCGTTTGAAGTATCGTTAGTGGACATTTTAGTAATTCGGGAAATAATTGACTCGTTGGAGCATCGAAGCGCTCGTAACACGACTGCCGTCAATCTTAAATGATCGATGGAGTGAAGCAACTTCGGAGGTGCTCGCTAGTTGGACGGGTGCAACTTTTTCTATTTTTCTGTTAATTAACGTCTTGCAATAAAGTTGCGAATTTTTTCGCAGAAATATAAATTACTTCTCGGCAGAAACAGAGAAAACAAAATTTAAGGAGCATCAGGATCATTCTAACCCGTCTGCTGCCAACGGTGCCCCAGTGATTAGCGGAAGAGAAAAAGGCATGAGATTTCATTCGCTGTAAATGTCTGGGCTTTATTTAGTTCATTCGCAACGGTTCTCGGATACAAAGGTAAGTTTCATGCCTACCGACGGCCCTAGTTTTAAAATCAACCGTGAAATGTTTTCACGCATTTCGATAACAGGGTCTTAAGGCCAGTTAATTGAACCGAGTCTCCTGCTGCTGTTATCAGATAACAGTTATGTGGCCCCTAGTGTCATCACGAGGTTAATAAGTTAAATTCGGATGAACTTGACCCACAAATCCTTGCTATCGTCCAAATTGCCTACCAGTTTGCTGGATATTAACATAAAATAGAATAAATATGATGATTGTGTGAATACTAGTAAGCCTTGTAACACATTGCAATAATAATGAATGTTTAAAATTAGTGTAACGGCCCAGCATTACAACTCAATTTTTACAATAGCTTCAATAACATCAACATCATTTCCAATCACAGGATTATGTTACAACAGTATTAGCAATTGAATAGAACTGAATTAATCAGACAAAGTTTAACGTCTACAATAACTATATTAATGGTGCAATATTACATTATGTTTATGAATAATGATAAATTTAAGGTCATAAATTGCGTAATAATTTATCATGGTACTAATCGAAGTAAGCACTGGTGAATTATGGCGCAATTTGATTAAGATAGAACAATATCAGCCGGTGACTATCTTGGACCAACGCTGTAGCAAAGTTTTTATTGACTCGGCGTGCCAGACGAAGGGCTAAGGCAGAAATATGGATATTAATAGTACAGACTGACGAAATCCTCCTTACAATCCGTCGATGGAAACGTGTTCCCAGATCTTTAAGAGTATTCTGGGAAGCTCATTGATGGTTCGGTAGTTTTGTTATAATGTTCAGACTGAAAAAAAAATGTGATGGCCAAAATAATCATTTGATTACATTTTTAAAGTGTGACAACGACATAAGGAATTGGTGATGAGGAATAAAAATATGGAAGCAAGAAATATTTTGTAAGGAGCAGGTCACAAATATATTCGTTTTCCTTAAATGTTTTATCAAACCTACTGAGTAGATAAGGGAATATTGGAACATTTGAGATGCTGACCAAGGGTTAATCTAGACAACTCGCAAATATTCATAGTACACCTGGCAACGCTAGTTGAGGGTAAAACATTATAAAGCTGTACACGCCCAACACTAGTTATTGATTTTGTTATAATATTTTATATGTGGGTTATTATTTCCTAATGTTCATGTTTAAAAGTTACACAATGTCCACACGATACCGATTTTATTCCGGGATCAGTCTTTGTTTCACTTGAAGTTGTTAACCTATCGACAGTATGCGTAATAATTATTCCCTCATTAATTTCATTATATACTATCTTAATTTGTCATAAGCACTTGTAGCGACTCTACCTTTGTAAATAGACAACCCTATTTTTATTACCATGGTATTTATAAATAATACCGCTGTCATTCATTCATGTGTCTTACAATTTGTATATTTCAGTTGTTAAGTATTTAATTCATATATGGAGTTTTTTTACAATTTACACCTCATCGACTCGCATTTCCACACACCCATGGGAGGTTGTTAAAAAATAAAATCAGCTATTAACTTTCGATTACTTTACCAACTTAAAGTTCAGTTGGTCCATAATAAATTTAATGAACCTGCGATATTTATCTCTTTTGAATCATTATAACAGAAATAGAAATTACATTATGTTTTATTGCTAATCGTCTGACAATTAAGTCATCAATCTTGTTCTCGAACATGTCTGATCACGATGTACGCAACACGTAACAAGTTAACTTTGATACAAAACGGGACGCATTGAAAACTTGCTGTCGGAGATCTAACTAATTCGGCTAATGCTGAGATTGTTTTCGGTACTGCATTACTAGTTTAAGTTACTCTCCGTGCACCAAATGAATAGTTACTTAATAGAGTTTCTCGAGCCCCAGACATTATCGAGGTAGAGCGTTCAAAATTGTAGTTGTAATTATGATGTTTTTCTTAATAATAATAATGTAAATATCTAATTTTGGATACAATAAAAATAATTGGATTACTTCTCAACTAAATAAAAAGTTATAGTTCACAAATTACAATAATCTTTTGTAATCTTTTTTTTTCTTAATATAGAACAGTTACCTCCTAAAATATTTAAGTGCTTTTTATTATGAAGATTGAGAGAATGATGAATATAATGGAGCGAAAAAAACCTTAATATTAGTCTGCAATGAATTTTAGTTGGTTAACTCAGCAAATGTTTGTATTTAGAAAAGCGAGTATTTAAGCTAATGGGTACTTCACATTGCTCACAACTGTTCTGAGTCTTATAAGATTCCTGTTAGAAATACCATTTTTTGTTTTGCATTAATAACGCCTATATAACTGTTACAAACTAAAGTTAGCACGCGAGTTATGTACAAATTAGGACAAAGAAATCCCATCCCATCCACACTTGAGTTCAAGCCAACCACCCCTGTTCTTGTTGCATCCTGTTTAAGTCGCTCTGCTTCCCCCTGTTCCATCCTGACTAAAGCCGACCGTAAACGTTTCATACGTGTTTCAGTCGCAGGATGGGAGAGCCAATAGTAATGCAGAACCTCCGAATTGTTTACCGTCAGCACCGCGACAGTGATGCCTTTGGCATTAAAATTACTGCAACAATATATGATTAAGTATAAACTAAATATAAAGTCAAAATAATTGAAATATTATTTATTTATTATATTTATAATACCATATATTATCTAGCCACATAGCTAGACCTTTGCGGTGCAGTACTCAAGAAACTGGCAACATTTTCTGCCTATATGGCAATGCTTATATGCTGAGCGAAGAAGGTTATATTAACTCTAAATTAAGTTTTAAATTAAGTTTTTTCGCTTGAGAGCCAGTACTTTCTTTCTTACCTTTTTCTCATTTCCTGGCCGACAACGCATCAGCGATACC
>DWPT01005691.1:0-12025 GCA_018251895.1 Agathymus mariae mariae
ACTCATGTCCAAGCAGTCTTATCCTGAAAGTAATCATCAAGTTTGTAATAACCTTTCCGCATAAGAACGCCTTTGACATGAGATAGAGATGAGATAGAGAGATATAGAGTGATAGAGAGAGAATAGAAGATTGTGTATGTGAAACTTTATCTTAGCCCCCAGCGCAGTGCGACTGTTATCGCGGTGGATTGTTGTCCATTCCAATTCAACAAACTTTTCTATTGCTTTCGTTGCACGAAGAAATTCAATGAAATGTCAATTCTCCTACCACTTCGTGTAGCAGTTATTCCTGCTTAAGATTGGGTGTTCCGAATGAATCTCACTTAATAAAACGAGCAGGGCATATCCATACGGCATGAGTGGGATTGCCGGGTTTGAATCTGAACACAACAGTGCTTAATGTTTCATGGACTCGTCCCGGGAGAACTCTAGATATTCGCTCATTTTACTTTCCTCTTAACGTTCTGCAGCTGCTGCTTATCAAAAGCAATGCAAAAGCGCTCTTTGCAAGATCTCAAAAACTACCATGATCCGCAAGTTGTCCTAACTCTGATAGCACTCGACCCCGTGTCCCTCCGCTCGGGACCATTGACGGAGCGGATCGAGAAGGTAATTTCCAGCCTCCGACCATTATCGTCTCAAGACATACTTTACTTACATACTACATGAATATTCTATTGCCATAGCAGTATATACTTTCTTATAAAGGTAGAAGTTCCAGAAAATATAAATTTATAACAAACAGAAATCTTCATTCTTCATTTTTCAGTCAGTGAAATCTTAATCTAATCTAATCTAAGGCCGTGATTGCCGTGTGAAGTTCATTCAATATGCGACCTCAAAGGTTAGATGCAAGGTCGAAATTACCAAACAACGGTCAATTGTTTACAAATTGAGAACTCACTATTGTAAAAAACAAAATGTTAGCAAATGATTACTCCTAGTAGTATGCAGATATTGTGAAGAGATACATATTCTTGTGCCGGCATACATCATCAATTCTCGATATAATAGGATTTATGCGGTGACATTTAGTCAAGTTCACAAAATTTGTTAAAACACATATCCATGTAAGCTTTAAATTTAAACACGGTTTTGGAACCCCGTTATTATTCTGACATAATAATTATGTCACCAATGGTTGTAAAACAAAGATATTATTAAGGGTTCCTCTAATCCGCAATGGAGAAGTACGATGTAATAGTTCGCTTTACGCTTCAATTACGTGAAGATTCCCTTGTCCTGACGTGGACTACTAATGGATAGAAACCTTTAAAAGGTTCAATGTGAGCGAAGCCTGTAGCGTACCATGCTGCAATATCCGTTGATTAAATTGCCAACTATAGTGTCAACAGTTATCACTAGTTCTGACCAGACTTCTATAAAACGATTAGCTAATGTTGATAACTATTAAATTCATGCCGGTAGCTATCACCTCCTCAACTTCCGAATGCTGTCGACGTTGCTAAACCATATCAACAGAAAACTAATATACTAAGGTGCGCATATGTCCTTGTCATTGAAGAGCCTGAATCATCTTGTCACCTCTAAAGTTGAAGGGGTTTGACCTCGAATAAAGACCTCCGATATCGCTAAACGATAGCTCTCTAACGGTACCAACGGTGTACCGTAATCGTCCCGTCCGAAGCAACGCTTTTTTTTTGCGCCCAGACAAGTGGGAAAGGTCTACCCTCCGAAGATGCGCGGGAGGGGGGTGGTGAATGCTCATGTATACTGCGCTGGTTATGTAGGATTCGCGAAAAAGCTAGGGGACTACCCACTAAACGCCACCCCTAAGGAAGGGGGGATGTTAATCCCAAGCAACGCTTATTCATTTTTGCCACTGGCAGTCAGCATTCCTAGTTAAGTTAGTCCTAATTAAGTCACCAAGGCGTCGGACTACTAGCATTGTAGTTTGCTAGCAAGTGTACTAATGTTACGTTACGATAGACGCGAGTCGTAAAACAATACAATTGAATATTTTTGTTACGACCTTGACTCAGTTTCGATCGCTCAGTTCACTTGTTGATTTATTTCTGCGAAAAAAAAATGATATACGGCTTTGCTCGCCGCGGCGGAATATATGAAAGTTTAATGTTGCGCTTCGAGATGATTCGAGGGATTTAGGAGATGTTCGCGTATTTTTTTGTATCGATATAGCGTCGCATGCCGTCTATTGACGATCTGGTGTCACACGGGGTCGAGTTGACTTATCATGAACGTCTAATCACTACGTACACATCAAGAATGATATGAGAGACATGATGAGTTTTTTGTCGGTGAGAGTCTTACTATGTGTCTGATTTAAAAAATAAATAAATGTGACAATAAATTAATTGACATTTACAGGGACACATATGGATTTGTGTGTTGCGAACGGCTTCACATACACACATTACTCGTGACCATGAACAGAATATTTATCTTCCTCATAATGTTTGACATATAGTCAAATTCGGGACATTTTCTTCTACACGCAGAGTTACTACCAATATAACTGTAAAATCATTAAAGATTGATTGATGAAATGAAAATGAAATGAAAACGGGAACGCCGCCGTGCCGGCTCCGTTGTGAAGCCTCACAAAGTCTCGAGCCGTATTTGAGAACGCGATACTCTCAAAAACTATTGCACGCGTAAAAAAGTTACTTGTGCCAATACATAAGAATGCTCCATTAGGAAGTTTAAGATATCTTGAGTTAACTTGAATAACGGCAAACATTATGTTCGTATTATGTTTCCAGAAAGGAAACTATTGATATGTAGGTATCAAGAAGTGAAGAATTTGTTTTATATACTTTAAGAATATTGCGCGCTCGTAGCCTTGAGATTTCACATTTCACACGGTTAAAGTTTATATGGTGAAGGATGCACTGAAAACCAAACCTTATATTATTAAATTATGCGAAAAGTTATCTCCATAACCTGACCGAAATCAGTACGAGACGAGACGCTGATTAATATAATAAAGACAGTACAAGTTTTATAACTTTGTGTACATAGTAAATATATTACCACTTCACCCATGTGAACTATTTCAAATATATATTATTCGACACGGAATATATATATTCATAATTGCTCAACCCGTGCGGAGTCGGGGCAGATAGTAGTAATATATAAATACATTACTTACTATAACTATTGATACGACTGTACCTTCAAGATCTATAATAATTTACTTATGAGATAATGGGGCTCGCCGATACAATCTAATTTTTATAAAAATAAACTTGCGGCTTATAAAAATATGAGTGTGGAAACTAAATAAATACATAAACGCAGAATTATGTGTCCGTTTTAAGCCGTTTGGTAATAATTTCAAGTTGGAAATAACTCAATTATAAAATTTGATATTATTTAAGTTTTACGCTTAACGGGGGGGGGGTCTCTTCAAGCAAATTTTTTAATTTTTATTTCGTACATTAGCATAACGTGTATGCAAATGATATTTTCGTGATCCTGACACGCTCCGCGGCGCGCGGCGCCTGCAGACTGACTGGATCACTTCGAGAGCCACGTTTTTATCGATGGAATATAAATGTTTAATTATACATTTTATATTATTTGATTATATGGAATCTGTTTTAGAGCCAGAGGTTTGTTGGGGAATAATAGTGTATAAATAAAATTCACAATAGAAAATGGCTCTCAGACTCGTGAATTATCTAGTATCCGCTTTTTATGACTTAGGTTGTAATTAAATATACCGAGAAAAGTATGCGAATGGCGTCCACGGCTTAGTAAAAGGGGCACAAGTCGTCCACAGGCCAGGTGGACTGAAGTTGAAGAAAATAGCGAGTAGCCGTTGGATTCAAAGGGCTCAGGATCGGTCGGAGTGGCGCCAGTTGGGAGAGAGGCTAATATCCAGCTGTGGACTTTAAAAGGGCAGATACATAGAGATAAATTAATGTTATCAATGGGAAACATTGCCTCCTTATTCGACACATGTCGGTCACCAAATCGTTACCATGTGTACCGACCGATACAACGTCAATAGAATGACAAATATCCCGTTATATTTCACATCACATTCACTAACCCCCTTAGTATATTCATCGTAAATTATGACAGCAGAAGCGAATGTATCTGTAAGCTCTAACGCTGGAAAAAAATCGTGTTTTTTTTTATATTTTTTGAAGATGTTAAGATTTAAAAACCATATTCTCGATTATTTTATTATGTTGTTTGTATTTAACGGCCCGATGGTATAACGTAAATTCCATGGACGGAAGGGATGTTAGTATGGGATGCAACCTGTGTTGACACACTGGCACCTTCTCACCTCCAAGCACCTTCGTGTGGCGCGGGGGCGGCAGCAACTGCCGCTGTAAAGATCGAGCGTCGTAAATATGTTGGTTTATTGGATAACTACATATTTATTGCGTTTGGAGTTGATAATTTGGTGCCATGGCGTCATAACTACTTAAGAGTTTTATAAACACATTTCTTCTCGTTGGTCGACTCTCCGGTGACCAGAGAGCTGGCATGCATTTCGCTCAAAGAATTAGTATAGCCATTCAAAGAAGGAATGCTGCAAGCTAATGAATAGTTAGTACAGCAAGTTATGTAAAAAGCTTCTCATCGCTGAAGAGTGATTTCTTATAGGAAACCTTTGGGTCGAGAGTTACAGAGATAGGAATAACATTCAAAACGGCAGGTTGGGTTAAAATGAAAAATGAATGGTTTGAATGTGTATATCAATGAGTGGATAAATAGAAAAAAATAAAGAATAAAACACCAAATCACAGCAGCAAGTAATACGCCTTGACTTGGGTTTTGAAGAAACATTCATTGTTTTTTTTAAATAAATGACACCCCAGTACGCTTCGTCAATGGCCCGTCAACAAAGTGGAATGAGCATAAATATTAATAAAGATAGTCATCGAATCTAAATATTTAATAATGTAATAAAATTGTGCAATTATGAAATGATAATGCACACATATATTAGCAGGAGCTAATTTATAAAGTGTTAATTTCAATGTGAAGGTGTTTTTAACGTAGTAACAGTGAAGTGGTCACAACTTAGGAATTATAAGACTGTGTAAAAAAATTACGAAGATTCCAGAATCATCTAGCGCGAACTTCATGCGCCAGAGGCTACGGGGAATACGTACGTAGTACGTAAGTCACGGCCTCGGCGAGATTTCACGAGTGAACGCCGCGGTGGATCACGGGTAGATACAGCTCGCCGTGGTGGTGCAAGTGTGTATAATTGTACAATCCGTGTCTCTACGTTAACGTAAGCCATAGTCTAGCCTGCCTGTTCGTTTGCTAGCTATCGACAAATATATAAAAACATACCTCCCATTGTTATTAATAGAACAATATTCTAGGCCCTGAATAAATAAGTAGTGCCGGTAATATAATTGGTATATCTAACATATTCTTAGGTTATAATTTATTTCTAATTCTACCCGCAACAGTGAGAGTTTCAATGTGAGAAGCGGCGTTAGAGGGGGTTCTCAATTCATTTATATATTTTTTTATGTTTGTTACCACAGAACTGCGTCATTTCTTAACCGATTTGGAAAATTTCTGATTGTTTGAGAGGGCAAACTTCCTGTTTGATATCACTTAAATTGAAATTTGAAGAAAAAATACCACCATCACGGTTGAAAAATAGGAGATGAACCAAAAAATTCATATTCTTAAAATTGAAGTCGGTTTTTTGTTTGTTAAAAAAATATTCGTTAATTGCTAGTTAAAACACGGTTTTTATGAAATGGTTGAAGTCTTATAAAATATGTAACTTAGTTGTGTTTATTGTCTAAAATAATAGGTTCAAAATATTTCCGTGGCATATGTACACGTGACTTCGCTTTATGTTTCTTGAACTCTATTACTCACACATCAGTATAGTTAATTAAAGTATAGTTAATTAAAAAAGTTATTTTAAAGCGTACACAATCAAAGCTATTTTATTATTTTTTAGTTACCTTACTATTTCCATATGACGGCCAAAGCACGTACAACGTTTAACCCGATAAGATATCTTTGATGAAATACACGCTCTGTATTGTAGTTACTCCGGGTCCCTGTTCGCATAATATTATCTGCGGCGCGGTGTCGCGGAGGAAGCGTAGAACGTGGGGCGAATGCCGCGAATATGCGTCGCGAACGGCAGGAAATCTACCACCATTGTCTGCATGTATGTGCCCTTTGTGTAAGGTCAGCGATTATTGTCGCCGCCGCCTCCGACGGTGCCGCTGTAGCCGCCTCTGTAACTAACTTGTTGTTGAGCCGCTGGCAGTAGTACTGCTGCATTTGAACTACATGAGCAGAGAAGGAAATGGGTACAGTCAACGAGATTATATCTATATAGAGGGGGCATTGAGAACAAAGTTGTCATATATTTACCTAAACTAAGAGTAATCAAATAATATAGATTGGTTATACATTTCCCTGAAATCCCTGAAAAATAATCATAATCTTTTGATTTTATTTAGAAAATTACGAATCATTTAATTAATTTTAATTTAAAGGTAAGTACACGTTACTTTAGCATTTCTAATATGAAACCTTAAAGGTACAACAAATATTTTAATAAATAAAAACCTGCTTCGACTTCCGACCGAAATTATAAATAAATTCAAGTTCATTCCCAAAGGGTGAAAAATTTCATTTCCTATTTTTCACCCTTATTTAGGTATTTATTCTTCAAATTTAAATGAGACCAAACGAACCAAACAGGAAGTTCTCTCGAAGAAAAAATATTTTTTCCGAATCGGTTAGTAAATTAAGAAGCTCCGAGTTACCACATTAAATAACAATACAAATGGATTGTGAACGTCCTCCTTTGTTGAAGGCGAATAATAAATAAGATTCTTCGAGATAATATAGTTTTTAAATTTATTTTAATGATAAATGACTTTAGTACAATTTGAAATACATTGTTTGAGCCCATGCCTTTTTATCTCTGAAACTACGGAGCCTAAAAATATTTAAAACAAATAGATATAAACAAAAGAAACTGAAAATACTCCTGATACATTTACACAATACAACCTTACACCACGCGGTTTCGAATTGGTACTGTGCAGTTTCTTTACATCAATCGGCCGCTAACACCCCATTAAGTCGTCAGATATATTATAAATAAGAGATATCATGAAAAATCACCTGATTTATCGGTATTCATTACCACAACTCCATTAATCCACCGTGGTTGAATTTTGGGCTAGACTATAAGAACCATAGTGGGAATACCACAGTGAGATGATTTTAAAATCGTTCTTAGATCTCTAGGTTTTTAGATATGAAACTAGTTTCTTGAATATATTCGAACCGTCACCCTTCGAGTTGAAAGGTTAGTCTTTCAAACTATACACAACCACACGAGATATGAAATGTCACGGTCGATTCTTAGTAGTACCCATTCCGATTATAGTTATATAAGTTTGAAACAGATTCAAACTGTGATCGTAATGGTCACGTATGTAGGTAGAAACGTGAGCATTTGGCTTAAGATAGCGACGCTCCTGTCCTTGAAGGGAGACTCGCGTATACCCGCATGCTGTGTTGGTGTACATTGACAGATTTTATTTTGATGCGATCGGTAGTTTTTTATTAGGTAAAACGGTTGGTTGGTATATAATCATTATAATGATTGTATATTATCGTGGATAGCCCAGTGATTAGAACTTCGGTTTACCATGCGTCGGTCTGCGTTTGCACGCGTCTTTTAATTTACTAATTTATGGCTTGAACTAAGTTGTCAATAAAAAAATATTTTGTTTTTGCGGACTTCGGTGCTGAAAAACTACGTTAAAAAACCTGCTTACTGTACACTGTAATATTAGTAGAAGTAAATAATACACGTGTTTGCATTATAGTAACAGTATTTACGGATATATTATATCTGGGTGAGTTTTAACGGGTATGGCCAATACCTTTATAAAGTGCGGTCGTTGCTGGGTGATCGTGAAATGACTAAAAGCAAATTAGTTATGTACAATTTCATTGATTAGTGAAATGCTAACCCCATTTATACGGTACCACCATACAGTACCTGAGAATTTTCCTTGACGTTCTTGGAGGTCGATGAAGTCTGCCAATCAGCAGTTGGCTAGCGTGTTCGTGCCTTGTGGAAACGATGGTTGGTTTGTGTTAACGATAAAGGATGTAGTGTTGTAATCTATTCATGAAATCGTTTTACATGGACATTTTTTCGTTTATAGTTTAAGCTGGCAAAAGTACATATTGGCCACCTAGTGTTTAATGGTCACAGGCACAGTGGCACACACACACATCTCCAACACCGGGGCTGTCTCCGATACGTTGGCGGTCAAGTAGGGTAGTCAAAAAGTGAATTAACGCTAAATTACTGATATCGACATGTGAATATTGGATAAGTATCGACGAACATACAAGTTTTGAATCATATGATATTAAATATTTTCTCACGGAAATAGTTTATCTTCTTTACCACACATCTTGCTGCTGCTAGCCGTGCTTCCTGAAAGATGAAATAACCAACCCCTACTAGTATATTACGAATGGAATTTTGAAACATAGATGTTAATGGCAGATTTTTTTATTCGGTTATATTTATTTCGGTGACAAGATATAAATATCGATTTTGTCATGGGATAGGAGAATGAGATTTCCAAGAGATTGCTTTCGTCTTGGGGGGCGTCAATAGGTTATGCGAGATTATAAGCTTATTTTAGCTTATTTTATAAGCTTATTTTAGGTTTAGACTATTTGCAACCCCACTGAGATGAGAGTGTGTAATGCCTCTATATATATACTATTTATATACATACGTTTGATGGCTCACGTTTGATTCCAGGCGGAGTAGATATTTAGATGATGTTTATTATTATTATTTTATTATTATACTAGCAAATGCCCTTGCTTCGTTTCGGAAAAACTACCTTAATCATCTGCATTTTCCTGGATTAATTCATAACTTTTTTATTTATGGACTTATGGCATTGAAACAAACTTTAAGTATGAAGTGACGCTTACTGTAATACATTTGTGAAAACCAGAACAAAATCGGTTAAGCCTTTTCCGAGATTAGCGGGAACAAACGCACGGGCAAACGGACAAAAATTGTAACGACTATTGTTTTGGGTTTCTATTGCGCTAATAATTTTTATTCTCATATATTGTTAATGTACAGAGAGCGATCAGTTACTATTTTATCATTAGTATATAGATAGATATTTAAACGATTTTATTATTATTTTACTTTATTATTATTTGTTATCATTTTAAAATGCTATTCACTGTAATTGGTTTGCGCCTGTAATTGAGGTGACACTTATTTAGTAATGATATTTTTTCTGTAGCACTTGCATGTATTAGTGTTCACTTTGTCGGCAGCATGAAATAAATAAATAAATGACAGATTGGTTGTTCTCGAACTTGGCCATGTATGTAGGTATGTGTGTACGCCCAGAGATATATAAGGCGAGGGTAAATGCGAGTGCGTGGAAACGTTGAATAATAGATATGTTGTTATTTCTTAGTTTACTTTTTATTTTAAAATATATGCATGTCCTTCCTGTGTTCTGCAATCTTCAAACAATCTTCTGCACTACGAGTTTTAAAATTTATTTTACCCACAGCTCAATTTAAGATTTAAGCATTACGTAACGTTAAATAGCGCTAACAGCTAAATTTTAAAATAGCACTAAAAATACAAGCAATCTTATTATAGCTTGTATTAAGTAAGATTAATATTAAACCAGTATATGGTTGCAAGAACAATTCATTGACAACGATAACCAAGATTGAACCAAAGTAATGATGTAGGTACTTAATAGGGGTTTGTGGCTTAATTACCTTTATTGATAAGTCGTTACCCTCTTTGATAGCGTTTGAGCTCCCCCGATTTTCCTAGGCCCTCTTAAGCAAGGCTTCCAGACACCTACGATCTATCTACGATCAACGATGCTATCGCCCACTCTCAGAAAAACTTCTACACAAAGATCGCCTCGATGTGACCGCTCCGTGAGCGATGAACTTATAATTTAAAACATTGCCTATGAAATTTCATGTAGTATTCATTTGTTGTGGTTTGTTCACTAAATTGTTTTATAAATTAAATCAGATGATATTTTTAATAATATAAACGATATTTATTATAAAAGATAATTATGAAGTACTTAATGTGATGCTGTAACTAACTAGCTCGACGTAATGACGAACTTCTAACTAATAAGTGCAAAAAAACAACAATGGAATTGCTTCACCATCCACTAACATTACAAGTGGCTTACCTTGCTTCATTGTCCAAAAATAGGCTGTTACTTTGATGCTGATGGCTTCTTTATACGATTTGCTTGGAGGAAGTGCATCAACACAATCATAAATCAATTTAATAATTATATCCTGAGGGAAGTTGCTCGAAGTAACCTTTTGGATTTTAAGGTATCGAGGACCAGCGAATGAAGCGTGCCGTCTTAGTGTCGGGGAGTATTCAACACGTAAATTAGGATCTGTATTGATTCAGATGACGAAGAACTAACGATCGATTTTTCACAATGTGTCATATTTTTTAACGTGTATTGCTTATAAAGTTACAAATATATAAGAAATGTGCGATATGTACTAGTAAATAAAATACAATTGCCATGTGTTGTATTAAAATATGTGCTGAGGAGTTACTTTCACCGTTTGTTCTCCTCAATGTTAAAGCGCCTTTTCGAAACGGTAGTGGAAGCAAAAATTTACGTATGTAAGTGTTGTTACCTGATGATTAAATGATTTTGATTTTGTTAATTCTGTTAAATAAAAATTTACATAATGTTGTAATATTTAGGTACTCACATGCTTTGTTACTTTCAAAATGTAGCCTTGTTAAACATATTTTATAATTTCCTGTAACTTTTATGCGGCTAATATCAAACCGAAATACTACAATATGTAAAAAAATATGTTTGATGTGAAATTTGCTTATATAAATATGTATTGAAGGTAATAGTTCCAATTATTACCATGGATATTAGATATCAACATTTTCTATAGCCTGTCACAAAATAAAGGGGCCACCTGATGGTATGGGGTCACCGTCCCCTATGGACCTGACCACACTAGGGGTGTTATTATAGGCGTTGAAATAACGCCGCCCCAGAAGAACAGTTACCGTTTCAAAAGAACCCTGTAGTGTTTATTGCACTCTGAGAATACTTCAGAAGGAACTTCGATCCACTATATGGCAATCCAGTATATGGCAAAAATTATCATGAAAAAATATACCTTCAAATATGACAATATGATGTGAATGGAACTTCATTCTGCGGCGAGTGAATCACTTGTCAGATTGTAGTGCAAGTTATGAATTATGTGAATTTGTAATTTTATATACGTGTTCAAAATGATGTTTATCATGGTTTTATGAATTTTGATACCTTGAAAAATTTTCAAATTATAATTTTTTATTAATCAAAAATTTGTTATTGTATTTTACAATTTGTAATATTTAAATAACCATACCGTGTTTATTTGTATTTGTATAATTTAAACGACCCATTGACATATTCGTAGTTAATATATAATCTGTATTTATAAGGAGAGTACCGGAGTAAAGAGATAGTACCGGATACAACAACAATAAAAAAAAAACGAAATGCTCTTTATTGTACACCAAAAAGTAGTATATAGAAAGATTAGATACCATATTTCATGTACAACAGGCGGCCTTATCGCTTGATTATCGATCTCTTCCAGACAACTACATGTAGTAATGAAAAATAGTTACTTTGTCAGCAGATAGCGCAGTTCCAAAAATACGCACTGATACAAAAAATAATAATAATTTGGAACAATACTCTTAATATACAATAATAATAATATATTAGATAATTATATTTATTTGCTGCTGCGTTTTACGTCGTATTTACATCAAAATGACATTCGCGACTTAACAAAGTTATATTCAACATACCTCTTTGAATGTCTTTTTTTCGGGTTCCAGTTTTTTTAAACGCAAAAAAAAAATATTTAGTCAGATATATTGATGAATGTGTTTTGACTGTGACTGAATCTTACGATTTATGTCTTTTTATCG
>DWPT01005692.1:0-12025 GCA_018251895.1 Agathymus mariae mariae
CGATATGTAACAGGGTGTTCAAGACTAAATTTGGATTTTCCAGCCACTTAAGACCACATGCCAGAAAATAGCCATGGTCGCCATCGTCGGACACGACAAGGACGACATCATCATCATCATTGATAACAATAGTAATCTATTACTTAATTTTACATATACAGATTTTTTGTCATGATTAGTGTCATACGATTGTGATGTAAATTAAATAAGAAACTGATACTTCTTTCGTTTCGGGTCCTTTGACTTTTTGGCGTGGAATAGTTTCCTGCTTTTTATATCAAGTTGCAGATTAAATGTTAAATCATTTTGATGTATAGATTAAATTTTCAGTGTTGACATTATAAGAAATTTGCCCACATTTTTTTGTGTTTGTGTACGAGCGTGCATGCGTCATGTTTGTGTACTTTGATTATCTAGAAAATTGTGTTGTCTAACACAGTAGCATTAGACTTTCGTAAGGTAAGTTAATGTAAGATAAAGAAGTCACGAAGAGAGCGTGTCCTCAATGGTTACCTTCGCATCATCGGGTATGCTTCCCTCGCTGACTAGTTTCTCGAACCTGGCCCTCTCCACTCTCTCCTGGTTCAGCTGAAAGTAAATTACTTGCTTTAGAAACCTGCACAACCATTCTCAATTGGTTTTAAACGTATCATTTTTATGTGAAATTTTCTATCAATATATTTTGGACTAAAAGTAAAATTTTACCATACCTCAACCCTGAACGACATATTCAAGGATAATGTTCAAACTGGAGTGACATATAACTTTGGTATTTTGTCAGCCTCGCATGAAAGGACTTCAGCGGCCAATAAATCAGCAGCATGTTATTTTTTCTCAACCTGACTGAGATAGCGACATCGTTTAAACGCTTATCTTGCACATCTCTTTTCCTCTTACCATCAATTATAGTATCAATCCTTCACCCAAAGTAAGTAAAGAATAGCGGCATTCAAATGGCACAAGACAGATATGAATTGCGCAAAGTACCAATATATTCCGCTATGGACTTGGAAACAGACGTAATGATCCCAAGAATCCCCTGAATCCCATTTCACCAACCGCACTCCATTGTACCTGCTGCTCCAGTTGGTGCGTCCTGCAGGCGGCGGCGCGCGCCCGCTCGCTGCACTCCATATGCGCAGCGGTCTCCCGCTCCAGCCGCTCCTGGAGACGAGCCACCACGCTCTCCAACTCCTCGCGCTCTTGCCCCTGCTGGTCCACTTGCTTCTCCTGTTAGTCGGTTAGCGGGTTACACATGCCGTGGTCGATGGATGGTGTTACGTGACGTTATCAGCTTGTTGTCAAACCGATGGTTGTGGTGCCGATACAAAATGTGAGCATCGAATTATTTTACCCGTATAGTAAATTTGAAATAGAATTGGCAGTTTTGTGAACGATTTATGTTGTACCACAATATTAGTTATCTCCAATTGAATCGTCTCATTAGAAGGAAACCAAACCACAAGACCAGAAAGGTCTCATTAGATTCATCGATCGAAGTCAACTTATGGAGAACTTCTTCCTTTATTATTATTTGTCTGTGTTATTTTGATCGTTCCACATCACAAATCCTAAAGTACGCATGACGATTTACTCTGGGTACATCATCACTTTTACTTCAAATTTAGTGCTCAAGTTTCGTATCGATCTGTTGTATAAAATAATCCAACGAAATGTTATAACACGCAAATACTTCAAATTAAACCGAATCCTCCGTGACAAATTAGCGAAATGAGTGGCCATAGGTCAAGTATTCGGGCCATGTACTGAAACGATCGAATCATAATTACGCGTGGAGATATAATTATGAATGGATATCTGCATTGCATTCTTTTTTTAAATGGCAAATGATTAAAAGATAAACCTTACAAGTAATTATACCGCAGAACCACTTTGATAGTTTTATTTTTTTTTAACTAAATTTAAATTGTAAAGCTTTAGTATATCCCGTAACCGCTCGGAGTCATATATTATCTGCCAAATTACTTACTTCTCGTTATCACGACAGATAATATATAACTGGACGAAGAGTAGAATTATAAAAGTACCTTTTTGGCGAGCTCGGTCGCCAAGTCGACATTTTCTCTCTCCAAATTATCCGCTTTCGTCCTTGCGGCGACCAGCTCCTCCTCCTTGGCAAGAAGGTGGACAATCTCACCGACGTTTATCTCCAACGGAGCTACGTCTGGATCGTACACCTGGAATTACATGTTAATAAAATAATTTTTTTCCTCTCATTAAGTACTTCTTTATTCAACAGCGAAGAAAAACGAAATAAGAGTTAAGCCTACGGAGTCGAGAACCAAGCATGCTGGAAGTATCAAAAGACTTCAGACAAGTACCTTTCCATGTTCGGAGCTCTCATCTCTATCCCGATGTCCGTCCCGGTGAGAGTCTCGGTCGGAGTCCCGGTCGGAAGTCCTGTCCGACACCCTGTCTGACGCCCTGTCGGAGTTAGCCCGCGCGTTAGGCTGCTGCAGCACTATCTGCTGGGTGATGCGGTCCAGCAGGAGCCAGTGTTGAGAATGCGGACTGTATTCAACTGCGAACATTTTCATAATAGTGAAGTCAATATTTTATGTGCAGCCATATTTTTCGTAACTGGCGAAAAATCGAAAATTTATTTTTGAGCTACCTTTTTTAAAATAGTAATAAGATATTGTAAGACCTCGACGGAATGCATTTGGATTAGACATCAAGTTTGATGAAGCCGATGACCAATAAAAAAACAAATTAAACAGCAACTCACGCGGCAACAGCAGCAAGTGCTGCAGCAGCGACAGCAGATGCGGGTACGCGGCGGTATGGCTGAGCTTGCGCCGCAGCAGCTCGAACATGGCGGCGGCGCTCTTGCTGTCCACGTGCTGCTTGTCGAACCGCCTCGCCAGCTCACGTTCGTCCTCGTTGCGCACCATCTCGAAGAACTCGATGTGACGGTCCAGAGTCTCGTTCTCGTATTTGCGAAGTTTTTCGATCACTGTCGAAATTATTAAACGAATCCATACTTATTTTATACAGAAACAGTGAAAATTTTGTGGGTTATTGTGTATGGAGAGGGTAATCTCCGGAACCAAGGTGTCTTTTTAGATTTTTTTTTATTAAATGAATAGTACATTATTCCGGGCGGCAATATACCCTCTTAAATATAAAAATGTATATTAACTTGTCTATAATATTCTTCAAGCAGGCATGTCACAATTTTTGTATAATTATTCATCCCCAACGAATTCGGGGCGGGCGGCAATTATTATTGGATTGCACATACAAACACGAGGACAGAAACAATCACATATTTTCCATAAAGACACGTCGGTTTGGTGAGGACCATAAATACAAATGCTGTTCACGCGGTAAATTGAGTTTTTAATTGATGACTACCGTATTTTAAACTGGTATCTGAATCGGCAAAAAACTGCGATTACCAATTGTTATGTAAACAAACCAACAATATTTAAATGAACGTACAAACAACATTAAAAAAAAAACAATGACGTGAACAATTTTTGCTGATTCTGTAATCATTTTGCAAACATCCAATTTTGATAATGTAACTAAAAATTATTAAGTCGTATATAGTTTAGTGTTAACATGCACAACAAACGCGTATTGATACAATGACTCGTATTAACAATCTATGTCGTCACTTGACAAAGTAATTATCTAGAAGTTTGCTCAATCCTGTTGATAGATACAAATCATTCTCCAAGGTTACAATTATATTTTTAGCCAACTTCAAAACTAGACAAACGGCAAAACATACATATAATAATGGTATGACTGTTACCATATCATCTATTACATATTTTTTAACCTACGAAAACAATTTTGTTATTCTAGTGAAATCAAAGTTTTAGAGATATTGCTGTTGAAAATACTTAATGAATTAAAGTTTATTGTATGAATATTAAAAAAATAATAATTTCATTCTAAAACCTATTACTTTAATTAAAAGTATTAACGCAATAGAGGCGTATGTACATTGCAACAATTACTTGCCTGCGAAAAGAGTAATCCTATAATATAATCATATTTAGCCAACAACAAAACGTCAAGGTATAAATCAATATTAATCTATAAATAGAGCCTCAAGTATATTTTAGATTATTATACAAATACTATATCGAAAAATGCGCATGACAAATCGCCCTTTTTTAAATCTTCGTTACACGGTTAAATCGATTTGTAATCAAAACTAATCATATCTATATAAAGTCAAAACAACATTTGTCGAGCCGGCTAGTGAACCCGTATGGAACAGTTAAGCGAATGTACATCTTGTTACCTAATGTTACCTAAAACTACAAATGTAACGCAACGCAGCTTTACGTAAACACAAGAGCCGATAAGAAATACTTACCTAATATAAAAATATATACTTATATTATCAATATATCGCTCCAGAAAAATATTATTCTACTGGGACATCCGTTTTTAACACTCAATGATCCGTGTGTCGAACACAATCAAGCAAACACCCGTGCACACACACAAATTTCATTGGAGACGATTATCTGACAACTATTTTATCACACACAAGTTACTCGGAATTAAGTTGACATTAACTATCTCACCTTATCCATTTTATAATTCGGGCATGTCATAACAAAAGATCATATCTAACGCGAGATTATTAAATCGCAATCAATTTGCCATCGAAGGATGTTATAAAAATTTTCTACGCACATTTACGGTGTGTGTTTAATCAAATTAGAAGGTGAAATGTATTTTTATTGCGTCCATTTAGTTAACAAAGACCGAACATTATCAACTGCTGTTAATTGTGACATGCAGGTTAGTACGGCGTTTTCGTTACATCATTTACTGTAGTCATTCATATTGTAGTGCAATGCTGACGTGATTTTTATTCAATTTTATTTCATTTACAAATTTATTTTGCACTCAAGATATTTTTTTATGTTTAACTACCGACAATCGAGCAGACGAGCCACCTGATGGTAAGTGGTCACCGTCGCCCATGGACATCAGCAAGACCAAAGGCATCACTGATGCGTTGTCGGTCAGGAAATGAGATAATAGTAAGAAAGAAAGAAGAAAGAAATTGCATGAAACAAAATACGTATGGAAAGTTTGTGCAAGGGCACCACTACTTATTCCTAAACAGAAATTCCTTCCAATAGTCTCAAATGACTTAAATCCAATTAATTAATTGTCCCATCATATATGTCCAATGACCACTTTTGCTATTAAATATATTTTTTTAAAACTTGTTTCTCTTCAATTTTATAGTTGATAGTATCAGGCTTTACTTTGCGGAAATTGATTGTTATTAAGTTAGTATTAATTTACTTTGCAACAATCCGCAAGCACAATGTATGATGGTATATACTTCTATATATGCATAGATCTATGCATTTACTAATTTAATAACTCTTCAATTTTATCACTCTTCCTATACAGTATTAAGGAGACATTGGACAATCTTTTTTAAGGAATAATTCGATAATTCAACAAAAAAAGATTACCTATTTTATTCCATCAATAAGAAAGGACTGAATAAAAAAAATCTGAGAGCGGAGGCTGTTAAGTAGTTTTGTTAGATATGATTGCTCAATTCCAAAAAAAAGTAGTGGAACTGTTTCTAAACTCGGGCATAAGATGGCTTAGAATACGGAGACTACGGCTCGTATCGGTACCGAACTTAAAATGTTCTCAGACAAACCCTAGTGTATTATTTACCTACATATACTATACGAACAAAGATATTTTGGTTTGTTAGTATTACAATATTCCAACCCAGATCCCTTGAACTCATCGTACAAATATCACATACGAAGCAAGAAATCACTTGATTTGTGAATTCAAGAATAAAAAATCCTTAGAAACAATATGACAACAGATCATTTGCTAAAAATTAAATTCTACAATGTACATACATTAATTAATCGTATTGTCAAACTCATCATTTCATAATTATAGACTATGAACTCTGTAACCAACCGTAGCCCAGTTACGTACTGCCGAACGAGAGGTCCCCAGGATCGATTCCCAGCTGAGGCAGACTTTTATGTGACACAAAAACATTACTTTTGAATCATGAGTGTTGGTCATGACATATGTGTGCGTCTACGCCGCTCGCAACACAGGTAACTGTAGTGCAGGGGGCGTGTATGTTTGTTTGTGTATCAACGTTAATTATTATTACTTACCAGGTTGTATTCCCAGCATAAGCAGCTCATATCGCAGATGCAGTCTGAACTCCAGGCTCTCCTCTCCAGGTCCATAGTTGAGGACTGCGTTGATGAATGACATGATGGCGGTTTTGAGTCCCAGGTCGTCCCGGTACGCGCCCGTGCTGCGATCCAACTCGTTGACGATCCCCTGGAAACGAGCGCGTTCGCTCGCGTACTTCTGGTAGTGGATCATCGCTTCTAGCACCTGGAATTGGATGTTTATGTTTGAAAGGAAGTCAGATTTCAGCTCGAGTTCAAATTGCCCTAACTTCTGGGATAAGTCGTAACCAATATCCAAATAGTGTACAGTTAACATGATAAGAGTTACGCAATGAATTGTGTTTTCAGTGAACACTTCTTCACACGTTTAACGTCTAGTTTCTTCGTCAGTCCATTACAACCGCAGCTGTAGCCCGCTATCCTATTTGAATTCACTAGGATGGTCTTATTTTACTAGATATCACGATCTGTGAACTGAGGAATACCTTACGATGAACAAGGTTCTGCAGACCAGTTCGATTGATTTTATCTCGTTTGATTTCGCCAGCCGTTTGAAACATAACTCACATTTGTACATCTAGTAAATAACAATAATCTTGAAGTTAATAGTAATGCATGGTTAAGTTAAGGGTTCTACAATCCAAAACTGAAAAAACTGAAAATGACAGATTTGCGTGTTTCCTACAACCAAGTCAGAACTACATAAGCACTATAGTCTGCAAGTGATATTTGCACATACCTTTTTATGACCACCGGGTACAAGACACACAGCACCGAGTATTTCCAGCGCGGCCACCTTCGTCTTGATGTTTTCAGTATCCAAAGACTGTGCGATCAGATCTATGCTCGTAGGATGTGCGAGGACGTGCGCACGACCAGTCTGAAAAAATAAATACGTTTACCTTCACGTATTCTTTCTTACCTTTTCACCTTATTTTTAACTTAATTATGCATGAGACTCTTGTTTGTAAAGTTTCATCCACTTGCACTCCTACTCTTGAAGTAGGATTTAAAAGTAAAAGTTTGATTCGACACGAGAAACATCAATTAAACATATCAGTCCCGATCGGGAATGGATCATCAAAGCTATCGCTAATAACCATTGAGTTAAATACTTTTATACTTTTTCTTATAATTTACATCATTTAAGAAAAACTGACAAGATATGCATCTGAGCGGAAAATTAATGCTTACAGAATTATTCATTAAAGCTTTAATTCCCGCGATGAGATTGTGTCTAGTCGCTGGGTCGTCCCGAGGAGCTCGCTGCAGGGCTTCCAATAAGGCGGCCAAACCTCCCTGCTTGATGAACCGCAGTACGAAGCTATGCGCTCGTGTCCTCAAAGCTGTCTTCAGACCGTCAACCAAGGCACACGCCTCCACTGGAGTGATGTCTTCCGACGACGCAAAGGCCTAGGGAAAGATTACTGCTTGTAAAATACTATACACTTAGAACTTATTAGTAGTGCAAACAAGAGTAAAGATAAACAACATATATTCACTCAGCCACGAACCAACTTAAACTCGTATACAGCTTCTATATTGCTATAAGAGCCACCTGAAAATACTGATCTGGAAAACATAAAGTCAGTTTACATATGAACACGATACGTATTAAAGAGATATGAGAGGAGGTAGCATTCAGCATAATTACATGGACACAAAAAACAAGATATCTTTAATCTGAATCATTAGTTATTCAGTTAAATGTTCAACTTTTGGGGAATAGTTCTCAAAACAAGTATCCAAATAGAGTACACACGTCAGCGATTTCGTTAAGGGCCTTGATGTACTCCTCGACTTGGGGCGCGGTGGCTACTTGCGGTGCCTGGCCCGGGGGCGGCCGCCGGCTGCAATAGATCTGCCACTTTTTCACCGCAGGAAGCTCCATCATAGCAGCTTTGTTCACCGCCGTCAGGTCCAATTCTTCCTGTTGAAAAAAATCATGAAAGCCTTCAATACTTTGTATTTTTACAACGGATATATTTACTATGTTAACGGATAAGTCATTGTGAAAAACCAGCAGATAATAAATTCAACCACTATATATTATAAACTTTTGACATTCACAATTAGTATTCATATCCGAAATAATCGGTGCTCTTTTTTAACAAACGTAATAATGTTTCCTCTACGCCACATACCTAAACCTTTCTCGTGATTCAATCTATTTAGTAATGAAAACCTTCCGAAAAGCCGTACTGTAGTGTTTGAGATTATCGTAATCAATGGTAGAGAATTTATTTGATCTCGCCCCTTGCGGCCCAAAAAGAGCTACTCCAAGGCATTAACTTTTATAAGACATATATTTTTACGTTAATTTCGTTAATAAGATGTCTCGAGCAACCATTCTAAACGTCCTTAATCATTAGGTCATTTAAACGACCGTCACAAATTCCACATCGTCGAACGAGCTTATGTTTTAGCAAAAAACCATCCTAAATACATCCTTAAAAGCGACCGGTGACATTAAAAAGTAAAAATGTGGTTCTTAAATGACATTCCACGCTAAGTACTCGCGACCACTTCTGTCCTAATAAGAGGATAAACACGAATTATAAAAAACCTTGCCACATATGGTTATCAAATCTCAAATGGAATGAAATGCATTTCTAAGGGTTGTCGATCGACAATTTATAACAATTATATTATTAACATAGTTTTTTTTTAAATAATACACATTTAAAATGGTGGTTTTCAAAACGAATATATATAATATAACAACATACAATAAGTGATGACAATATCATAATAGAATAGCCTTTTTTCGGTTAAATATTCAAATGGTGGTTTATATAGGTGCAGTACAAATAATTTATCACGTTTTATCGATAAAAATACATAAAATGAATGACACCTAGTATTAATTGACGTTGCTGAGGTTTCACAATTGTTTTAAATAAATAAAGTTGCAAACCCTAAGCCATGTATACGATGTGCTTCGCGCACACGATGCTCTAGGTGAGGAACGCACCACGCAAATGGGCACAGATAATGATGATAAATGCATAATCAGATGTCGAAATTACTCCGCGACCAGATTTCCTAAATCTCACGCATGTATCGATTATCAAGATTCATCTGCTGTCTATGAAAGTTTAAATTTATTGTATAGTTTATACTTCTAATAAGACAAGTGAGCGTCAAAACAAACGCAATTTATGTTTAATTAATATTCGTCATAATAACTTTTATAAGTTATCTGTATATAAGCAATTCATGTTGATGCCATAACTCATTTTTATATGTTATACCTGATAATCTTACGTAAAATTCGTTATATTTAATACATTTCACACACACTTAACTTACTTGACATAAACCTATACTAATAATAAATTTCTAACTGATTGCTTTTTGTACATGAACGACATATGAGAAAAAACATTTTTAGGGGTCTTTATTGGAGCAATAGAACACAAAACAATAGCTGTTAGAATTTTTGTCTGTTTGTATATGCGTTTGTTCCCATTAATCTCAAAAACGGCTTAACCGATTTCGTTCTGGTTTTCACTAATGTATTGTAGTAAGCGTCACTTAAAACTTAAAGTATGTTTCATTGCAAATCGTCCATAAATAAAAAAGGTATGAATTAATCCAAAAAAATGCAGATGCTTAAGCGAGGTCATTTGCTAGTATTCTAATAAATTCCTTTATCACGACAAATAAGTTCATATTTTTAAACTTACCCATTACCAATTGTACACTACTTGAGAAGTAGCGCCGGTTAAATTTAAACAGCAAAGTATACGATAAGCAAAATATGTTTCAGTCTTATTAAAATCAATTAATTATTGATTCATATTGAAATATATCTATCAATCAAAATAAATAGAAAAACTGGACAGGATATTTAGACAGGGACGTGACTACACCGTACTCGAATTCACGTCAAGTGTTGAGTGTTGTTGATTAATAATGAATGACAATAAGATGTTCAGTAAAACAATGAAGAAGTTCAGTAAGATGTACCACGAGCTGGAATAGTTGGCGTACATTCATTGATGCGACCTTTTACACTCGAAAATATTGCACGAACATCGAAAATAAAAAGTTTAATGGTACATAGCTAAACTCTTAAATGTACCACTCATATGTGGTAGTATTAATAATTAGTATTATATGCATCAGTATTTTAAAGTCAGGAATTATATAACGGTAACCATCTGTGGTATATCTTAAATTAAAATTAAATAATAAAAACAATGTAAATTTTGTACACACTTTAGTGGAGCAACTGAGGATTAATTCAATTATATTTACGTAGATATATAACATTAGCATTACGAGTGACGTAAACATTGCACAACATGAACCATCAGGCGCAGAAAAATTTTAAATTTTTAGGAAATCAAGTTTATTATTTTTTACTATATATATTTTACTGTTCTGTGTATGATTTTCATATATATATATATATGTTTAAGTTGTGTAAAACAACAATTTGCAGGACCCTTATAAAGAAATTTACACTTTTTTCACAACGCCCCACAGTTCCGTATCAGACAAAATATCATAGCGTGACGCATAAGTAACGTAACGTAACCCATTCGTAGTAAATTCGTGGGTGTAAGCGTGTTTCACAAGAGGTCAAGTGCATCAAGACATCCAAGACACAAACAATTAAAAGGGTCAAACTAATAAATGCTGTCATCGTCAAAATCAACCTCCCCTCCACCGTGCTAGCAGTGTGAATTGAAATTTCACATTGGAAAACATACAAAAAAACTCACAGATATGCAAGATTTTCTAAAAACAAATAAGGAAGGGAGGAACGAAATACTTTATTTGCGAACACAGCAACCGAATCACAAACAACAAAATGTAATGAATTAAAAACAAACTGCCCAGGCAGTTTCAATTACTATATTTTTTCTTGCGACACTAATCCACAAAAAAGTGTACACTCATTACAGTCACAGTTAGAAATATACTGCAACATTGATTTTCAGTGCAACAACTTTCAGTATCAATGTATGCACAGTCTCTTCTAATCGTAAATGCATAACATCTTACGTTAATATTATATCTAATAATCTCCAGTAGTACATAACACCATTGTTCTTAAAGTACTGTTACGAAGCGATTGCACAATTCGTCAAATCCACTCCATATAGTAATACGACAGTAACTTTCTTGTTGAGCTAGTAAGCTCTCGTAACAGTGATTACTGGAGCGGATGGTAAATGAATGGATTAGACAGCACGCAATTCGCTATTAGAGATTAACTTTCGTATCTTACAATGGTACATCGATGGCAATTACCGTCAAAATTAGAAGCACTTCGACGGTAATACTATTATAATTCGAATTCTGTTCGATTATAATAAAAACAAGATACAATTTCTAGTCATTTTTATTATTTATTCTATTCTTATTGATGTTCCTCATTAGATTCTTAAAAGCAAAATTACTTATAGTAGATTTGTCGTTAAGATCCATGAAAAACCTTTGTAAAACTTATGTGCGTTCATGTTTAAAATACCATATATACATATATATATATATATATACATATATACCATGCAAATATCCTATTAAAGATTTAGTGAAATAAGGATCTTCGTCCACCTTTGAGACACATAAGCTCCGCCTCGTAGCGCGCCCTGCTGAATAACGGACGTGGCAATTTTTCCCATATTCCTCACTCACTGTCGCTGTTCTTGTATATCCAACTCAAGGTTCTGCAGCAAAGTGAGATCTCCTTCTTCATTAGCGCGAAATATCAGCGCTGTGCTCACGCGCGGCTTCAGCTGAGGCCGGGCCCATTCGTAGCTCGTTTACGCTGCAGCACGGACACTTAATGTTGTAATTAGGTTTAGTTTAGCATAAAC